>PVHX01004221.1:0-77186 GCA_004024805.1 Geosciurus inauris | reverse complement strand
TCCCTGAGTTGCTCAGGGCCTTGCTAAGTTGCTGAAGCTGGCTTTGAACTAGCAATCCTCCTGCCTCAGTCTCCTGAGCTGTTGGGATTACAGACGTGGACTACTGCACTGGGCTTGTCTTGAATTTTCTATGTGCTAGAGAAATTGTAGAGCTGACTGTGAGGTTAAATCTTTATAAGTAAGAAATAAATTTACTTTGAGGTATTAATTGCCCAGTTCCTGGATGTGAAAGTGTTTTAAAATATCTCTAAGCAATTGGTGTTTGAATCAAAGAATAAGAAATGTAATCCAAACGGAGCGCAGTGGTGTACGCCTGTAATCCCAGTGGCTTGGGAGGCTGACGCAGGAGGATCAAGAGTTCAAAACCAAAAAAAAAAGAGTTCAAAGCCAGCCTCAGCAATTTAGTGAGGCTCTAAGCAACTCAGGAGACCCTGTCTCTAAATAAAATACAAAGACTGGGGATGTGACTCAGTGGTTAAGCATCCCTGAGTTCAATCTCTGCCGCCTCCCCAAAAGTAGTCCATACTATTCTTTTTTGGATCACCCAGTGGGCATGGGTGTATTATAGGATATTAGATGTATTTCCATTTAATCACCCCTTGCCTGAATTCTGAATGTTGCTATATAAAACTTGAAAGCATAATGTGTGAATAGAAGTATATGATAATGGACAAACTTATTTTTGTTATTTAGTATGATAAGGTGAATAGAATATTTGAATAGTAATCACATGGTTTTGACTTTGGTCCCAGTTTGTGCTTTTACACCTTAGCTCCTTTACATTAAAAGAGGGCCAAATTAAATTTATTCTGTCAAAAGACCCTTTATTGGATGTCTTCTACTACATTGCTAAGCATAGACTTGTCAGTGGCTGATTGCTAGATGGGGATAAAGTCCATTATTTTTATTATTTTTCTCTTAAAGAATTCCCAACAATATGTGAAGAACTCTTCAAGTTTATTTTGTTGGGCTCCTTCTTTTGTTAAGCAGATAACCAAAACTAGAAAAGTCATCTCTGTTAGCATTACATGGCAGCAGTCTCCTTGTCTGGGAGGATATAAACTAGTCAGCACATTTTACATTTTAATGAATTTAATCTACAGTATTGGGATTTGCATACTCTTTCTTAAAACCTGTTAGAACTGTCAGCCCTAACACAGAAATCCGATTATTGGGAATGGGATTGCAACTAGGAGAGAAAAACCCAGAATCTTAGTTTGGAGGAATCTTAAAGGTCAAGCCAACCAATAAATAGATAGATAGATAGATAGATAGATAGATAGATAGATAGATAGATAGATAACGGGTACACGAAGGCAAGGACATGTTGATGAGACTGAAGGCTTTATGCAGGTGGAGAGACCCTACGGTGTGGCAGGGTCTTTTTATCCTATTAAAAAATATAGCTAACAACAGTTTGGGATTCTCTTTTGAGAACAAGAACCTGTCATTTTAATATCTTCTCTTCAAGTTGTCCCAGACCTGCAGGAGACCTTTGACGTTGAGTGTGCACTACCTGCAGCCAGGCTGCTGTTCTCAAGCGCCCACACAACGGGACGATTTTTGAGCGTTGACTACAGCCTGTTGATCCCATTTCCTCATGCTAAAGTCCTGGTTAGGGAGTGGTTCTCCCAGGACTTCCCAGTGTGTGTGGTTTTTTTTTTACTGCCCCCCCATATTTGGGTACTGGTGTTCACGTAGTCCGAATGCGTTGTTTTTTTCCAGGCAGTCTCTGTTACCACTTCAATTAAGACATTTATTTAGCACTCTGTCGTCTTGGGCTGCGTGTCCTCTCGTTTCTGCGCGCTCTCTCTACGCCCTTCCCAGTTTCCTGTTAGCCAAAGGGGATCGCTCTTTCTGAACGAAAAGTTCTCAGAGCAGAGCTAAACCTCCCGGAAAATGCCCTTCTCTTCCGTGTGCGCCGGATGGGGGTGGGGGTAGGCCAAAAACTAAACACCGTGGTGGAGAGAGCTCTGAGGACCTGAACTACTAGGCAGAGGAGGGAGAGGTATGGCCCTTGGAGTGAGGCTAGGGGTTATGAGACAAACATGGGGCAGAGGGGACTTTTATTCTGCTGGAACCATGCAGCGAGGCCCAAGTGTCTGTAGAGATTCGGGGTCCAGGAGGTGGTGAGGTGCTCTCTAGGGAGTCAGGAGACAGATCCAAGTCCCTTTCCACCTCAGGGTCCATTCTTTCCCTGGCTGCCAATAACCCAGGGAGAAAGCATCGCCCCTGCCTGACCGGTGGCAGATTTGACTACTACAGAGGTTTCCTGCCTCCCCTTCCTTCTAGCCCATTCTGAGGACCCTAGACCCTAGGAGTAGGAGGATGTTTGCCCTATCCCTTGATCATCCCGTCCTCTTAACCTACGCTGGTCTTATCTGAGTCTGGTCGCGCAGGAGTCCCTGTCGGGAAGGGGTCTAGGTCTACAGCGCTCCATCACACAGAGGTTCTGGCGCGAATGGGACAGAAGAGCCTGTCCGGTCCCTGACTGCGGGGCATCTGGTCCCAGTGATCCCTTCCCCGTGGGGGTGGCTGGGGTAACCGAAGATGGCGGCAGCAGCTGGGCGCGGGGTTTCGGTCCGGGCCAGAGCAGAGCCCACTCTCTGATCTCCGCTGCCGCCCCCGCTGGGCGGTGCTATGTCCCTGCAGGAGTCGGAGAGGATGGCCGGGGCCAGCGGCCAGCACCACCCTCCAGGGGCCGCAGGAGGAGCTGCTGCTGGGACCGGCACTGTGGTCACCCCCGCTGTTGCTTCGGCGGGGCCGGGAGAGGATTCATCAGACAGCGAAGCAGAGCAAGAGGGACCTCAGAAATTGATCCGCAAAGTGTCCACCTCGGGGCAGATCCGGACCAAGGTGAGGCGGGTAGGAGGGCTGCGGGAGCGTGGAGGGTGGGAGGCTGAGGAGCTGGGAGGTGGAGAAAGGGTGCCTGAGCTGCAGGGAGTGTGCGGGGTGATCCCGGGAACTGGGAGAGGAGGGGCGGGGCCTGGAGTCTGGGGCGGGGCTTGGGAAGGCAAGGGGAGGGGCCAGCAAGCAGAAGGACCACTGGGCAGTCTAGGCTGTGATTTTGGGCCGGTGAGCCTGGAGGCTTCTAGGGTGGGCTCGTGCGTCCTTGTCAGGCAGTGGCGGAGGGACAGAGCGTGGGAAAAGCTGAAAAGCCGTTTTGAGTTCCCAGTTAGGGAACTTAAAAGAAATGTTTTATTTTTTCCTCCTTGCGGTGCCAGGGTTCGGTAGCGTCTGCGGTGCGGGAGTGTGTAGGCCAACCAGTCAGAGCAGTGGTGCGCCCGCCCGCCACTTTCCTTCCAGTGGGCCGCAGGCTGCTCCTCTCTTGGGTTGGTGGGAGGTGACACCTGGCAGCCTGTCCGCCTCCTGCGGTGGCTGTCTGGTAAGCAGAAGCCATGAGCATAGTATGCCGGTGGTAAATGATGCTCCTTGTTCAAGCACTCACCCTGTGTAGTACAGAAAGCTGGCCATGTTTTTGTGTCGCAAGTTCCCGCGAAATGCAGAGATGAGGAGATCACACACATCCACGGTTGTTTTTAATAATAAAAAGTTGCATATGTGTGTGTGTATACACACATGGTTACATATGTACATATATGTTATATGGAGGTTAGGATATTGCATTGCTCAGTGGAGCTTGTGCTGCCGGCCTGTAAGACTCCAAAATTGTCTTAATTTGATCTTGGACACAAAGCAGATGATTATGGATAGTAAAGGATTATTTATATATTTTAATGTCCGTCTTTGGAAATCTACATTGAGAGTTTGTTAATGGAGAACTTTCATGAGGAATTTGAAAAGGGAACCAATAAAATTACTGGGTTTGGGTGCCCTCTTTAAAAATAAATTTGCAGCCAGGGGCAGTGGCACATGACTGTAATCCCAGCGATTTGGGGTGGGGGGTTGATGCAGGAGGATCACAAGTTCGAGAATATCCTCAGCTACTTAGTGAGGCTCTAAGCAACTTCCTGAAACCAAGTTTCAAAATAAGAGATAAATGGGAATGTAGCTCAGTGGTAAATGCTCCTGGGTTCAATCCCCAGTATAAAAAGTAAAAATTAAAAAGAAAAAATTATAAAAGTCATTCTATAACTATTTTCATGAGAATTGGTTTCCTAAGGTCAGTGGATTTGTGGTAATAGCTAAGATTATACTCTTTAATTTTGGTGTTATGTATGGTTTGGGTAAAGTGAGTTTATGAAGACTAAACTGTAAAAAACATATTTATTTTTGGTTTTCTGTTTGACTTTCTAATAAAAATATTGAGCACATTTTGCTGTGAATACAGGTATTTATTGATGATTGAATAAAATGTTTGAATTTCAAAAGATGTATTGAATATGAGAAATTCTACATTTTACACTTGCTTATATATATTAGGGTTCATGTGAATTCATCAGCTTTTCATATGTGAATACCTTTGATTGCCTTAGATTGCTGAGACCAGTAAGCCTCAATCTCACATTTCACATCTCACAGTCCTGAATGTTTATATATTGCATCGTGTGTGTGTGTGTGTGTGTGTGTGTGTGTGTGTGTTTTTTACTGGGGATTGAACCTAGGTACTCTCTACAATGACCTGCATCTCCAGCCCTTTGTGTTTTTTATTTTGAGGTAGGATCTTGCTAAACTGCGGAGCCTGGCCTTGTGTGATCTTCTTGCCTTTGCCTCACTTGCCTTAGCCTGGCAAGTCATTGAGATTATAGTTTTGTACCTCCATGCCTGGCCCAAGAATCTTTCTTCATACTTGCTGATTCTTAGGGAAGAAGGTGAGGGTGGTGAGGGAACATATAGAATGAGAATTGCTAAATTTAACTGTTGATTCTCAGACTTCATTCTAATTCGGTAAGAATTAAGGGAAGAATCTTTAGGAAAAGGTAGTCTCTTGATCCTTTCTATAGGTGTGTAAGATGGAAGAACGAGGTGGACTGGAGGCCCCAGGACTAGCTCAAAGCCCAGTCTTATGTAAGACAACACTAGCAGTTCCTGCTTATATATTCCAAAGGTACACCAAAAGGCCATTAGGTCTGACAGGTTGGATTTACTAGTGGTGGCTTCAATTCTGGCACACACACGTGTATCTATAAATGTACATATGCACGTGCTTGTGTATATGTGTGTATATATGCTCTTTCTTTATCAAGCATTTATCTGTAGATAAGCCCAGGGCTTAAAAAAGAGTATATTTTACATAGAGAGCAAAAATATTTCTTGAATTACATGCTTACATAAAATGCTTCTGATATATGAATATTATCAACACAAGTGTAGTAATTGTAGTTCATTTTAAGATCCTTAGGGTTGTAAAACTTAGGCTTAGGGTGAAAAAAGGCTGCTAACTTAAGTAATTACCTTGTTTAAAGTATTCTTTGTAATATTTTAAATGATTTGGATGATAGTAAAGGACTTAAGTTACTGGTGACAGTTGAAAAATATTCAGACTTTTTCTTAACTGAGAAAGTAATACATGCGTATGTTAAGATATTCAGACAGTAGAGGCTACATGTTGATAGCAGGGTATTGAATAAAAAGCAGTTTCCCTGATCTCCGGTTTCTCCATCAGAGACAGTCATTGGTGACAGTTTTTTTTTTTTTTTTGGTGGTGTTGGGAATTGAACCCAGGACCTTGTGAGTGTTAGGCAAGTTCTCTATCACTATGCTATACCCCCATCCCTAGTGATGACATTTTCTTGATGTGCTTCCAGAGAATTTCTATGTACATACAAGAGTGTGGGCGTCTATGCGTGTGTGTGTGTGTGTGTGTGTGTGTGTGAGAGAATGTGAATGTAAAAATATATATTACACACAAATATATATTTATATGTATAAATATATATATTTTAAAGACATAATGTATATGTAGATATCCTTGTCTTAAAAATACTAATGGGAATGTTCTATAAACATGTTTTCTTTGAGTTATAATATGAAGATATTTCTGTAGTGGCTTTTATATACATACCTCATACATACCTAACTGTTCTTAATGATGGAACTATATTCTATTATATTAGATTGAGCTATGTGAAATTTTGACATAGCAAAATGTCAATTGGTCAAAATTGGTCAAAAATATGAACTTTCATATGGTTTAACCTAACATGGCCCATTGTTTAATTAACAGTTATATATGGAAGGAAATAAGGGTTATTCGAGGACAACACATTACTCTCAGCTTTTTGGTAGTGGACATGTTGACTTTTTAAAGTAAAGAATAGGATCCATATGCTTTCAAAGTCAGTGTGGCTTGGGGCTGGGGTTGTGGCTCCGTGGTAGCATGCTTGAGGCACTGGGTTTGATCCTTAGCACCACATAAAAATAAATAAATAAAATAAAGGTTAAAAAAAAAGAATACTTAAAAAAAATCAGTGTGGCTTAATAAAATCCCCATGTAGGTCATAGTGCCCTCATCACATGTCCACATTGTAGACTTTTGTTCCTCTTTTCTTTTTTCCATTCCCCCCATGGTTTCTTTGTATGTCTTGCTGTTCTCTTTACTATTTTTCTCTTTTTCACTGTTTTTCTTCTGTGTATCAGCTGAGTGGAATTTCACATAGTTTCATTTGGGGACGCAGATGCTAAACACTAGGTAATTTTAGGGCTGCCTTTATTTTCCCAAAGCAAAAAGCCATACAAAATGGTTCTGATGTGTGAAGCCCAGCGGAAGCAAAACACTGCTCTTAGTACTTCCTCCTCTTTCCCCTTCCCTGATATTTGTTGAGTTTGTGTTCCCTGCAACATGGAGAATAATATAGGTATATACTGAGAATGAGATGTTTTGAAAGAACAGTAACACAAACTCATACCAGTTGGGTTTTGAACAGGAGTGTGAAGGAGGCTTTCTATTGGCTCATGATTACTGCAGTCTTTCATTTTTGCAGGAATGGCCAGGGGAACCTCAGTCAGCTTGCAGCCTAGATTGTTCAACTGTCATAACACATGGGAACTATCTCAATGACTTTTTCAGTTATTGAATCATTTTGGCTAAGGTCATGAAACTTGTGTGTCAAAAAAATATCTCCTAATTAGGTTAATTATGTTCTCATTTCTTTTGATATTTATATGTATTTTTATGGTTAATTTTTTTGAGGGAGTCACTGGAGGTTGAATCCAAGAGTACTTCACCACTAACCTGTGTCCCTCCCTTTTCTTGAAAAGCATTCTAAAAAGCATTTTAAGAAGTTTTTGTTTTGAGACAGGGTCTTACTAAATTGCTGAGGCTGGCCTTGAACTGGTGGTCCTCCTGCCTCAGCCTCCCTGAGTTGCTGGGATTATACTCATGTGCCACCATGTCCAACATTTTACAGTTTATTTTGGAGTCTTTAAATTTAGGGAAAACATAACTAAACACTGTAAAGATATTCAGAACTTTGTGGCTGTGTTATATGTGGATTAAGACATTTCTTTATACCTAGTATAAAAGCATAATAATCACATTCTTCAATTAGCATCTTGGTTTTAGTTTAACATGAAGGATGTATAAACAAACTTCTGTACTTTTATGGTAAAGCAAAATATAAAAATATTGATTTATGATTTTCTGTGCTTTATGAGATATAATTTATACAATTGAAACCTTATTTTTCACCATTCACCCTCGGTAGAGTAGACTGGGGAAGACTTGCTCAGTGTTTTTCATACTGTAGGTGGCAGCGTGTTAGTAGGTCATGATGGTTTACATGTAGTGTTTAAAAGCAAAACAGAATAAATTGGAAAATATTTAAAGCTCTTAGCTGCAGTTCTGGATGGAAACATTTTAATTAGGCCATGATACAAATAGGATGAGAAACAGAACCATGGCCAGAAATTGTTAAGAAATGAGAATAAAGTGATACTGACAGATTTATTGTTCAGAAACTGAATATAAAATGAGTGGCAAGTAGGAATTTTAACATTGATCAGTGATGAGCAAGAATATATCTCAGATAATAATCAATGTTCATCTATGGCAGAAGTTGGCCAACTTTCTAGGAGGGACCACATAGTAACTATTTTAATGTTTGTAGGCCATGAGATCTCTGTCAAAATTACTCATTTCTGAGAATGATGGTTACTAGGCAGGGGGCTGAAGGAGGGGCGCAGTGACATTGGTCGAAGGGTATATTATAAGTTAGATAGGACAAATGGGTTCTAAAACTTATTCTGGATAATAGGCTGAGTTCTGTTTTAACTACAGAATATAGTATTATATACTTGAAAATTGCCAAGAGAGATCTCAAATGTTCTTACCACAAAAAGTTATGAGAGGTGATAAATATGCTAATTAGCCTGTTTTAAGCATGTCACAATGTATACATATATCAAAATTGATCTCACCGCCAGAAATAGACAACTATATATTTGTAAGTTGTACCTTAATAAAAAAAAAAGATAAAGAAAGAAAAAATATTTACCTAACTGCCATTGTAGCGTAAAGCAACTGTGGACAATACTTATGTGTGACCGTGTTCCAATTAAGCTTTATTTAAGGACAATAACATTTGAATTTTACATACTTTTCAGGTTTTACAAAATATTATTCCTTTTTTAATGAATCTGTTTAAACATAAAAATCACTTCTTGACTATATAAAAGCAGGTGGCCACCAGGTGTGGCCTATGGATACGGCCTATGGGCTGTAGTTGACTGACCTGTTCTAGAAGGTGGAAAATGGTATAGTTGGCTTTGCAAAGCACTGCAGAGTTAAGGTGCTGCTAAATACAACCGGCACTTAAGGAACCAAATAAAGCTAGATTTCAATCCATTTTAAAAATTCATCTTTGTAGAACATTTTATTTTTAGCTTGATTTGCGTCTTTGCTTCCATTTTAATGTGAACTAAATATAGACTGGAAACTCTGACTCTCGGTTCAGTAATATATGGTATAACAGCTTTCTTTCCATTTTGATTACAAGTTAAACATGATATCCCATTATTAAAGATAAGAGACATGATAAATAATTTACTAAACCTTTACATATGACTTAAGGTGCATTATTTGAGGGTATCTAAATTTAGAAAGCTGTCTTGCAGTTTAAGATTGCGTGTATACTGCGTGGTGGGAGTGGTGAAAGGTTATATGAAACCACTGTTATAAAGGACCCGGGGCTTCTTTCTGTTTCCAGGGTGCAGGGTTGTACTTATTGGATTTGTTAGGCTTTACTTAGGAAATGTGTTTATAAGCAAAGGTTTTAATTAAAGAGAGTTTGTTTTACATCTAAGAATAGACTTTTGGAAAAGACCGTAATATGTTAGTACATGCAGTTTTCCTTGGCAAATTTGTTTGGTTTTGTTGGGTATTGAGAATTAGACTGTTTAGTCACTTGAAATACATTTATATTTTTGCTTTGGTGAAGTGGCATCATGTGGCCAACAGCTATTATTGATAACAGCTTTAATTTAGAATTCAGTGTGTTTCCATTTTCTTATAGTTGCTTTTTTTCCCCCCCAAATGAACATGGATGATAGTAATTCCCTCCCTGCTTTTCATTATGAGGGAATGTGAAGGACTGTTAGGCTCTTGTTTTACATCAAGGAAATCTGATTAATTTTATCATGTATGGAACTGGAATCTTCAACCTTCTCACAAGCCATTTGAGTACCAGGAATTTTTCAAACCAGAGTGTAATTTGGTATCCTGTTTTTTTGTTTTTCTTTTTAAGAGATGGGGTCTTGTTGTGTGGGCCAGGTTGGGCCCAGACTTCTGGGATCAAGCAGTCTTCCTGCTTCAGTGTCCACCACCATGGTCACAGCATGCAAGCACGTGTGCAGGCAGCCTCTCCTGCTTCCTCTGGCCTCCACTTCTCCTCCCTTTCCCTTTCTCCTCTCCCAGAAATTCCCCTTCTTCTCTCCCTTCTGCTTCCTCCTCCTTCCTGCCCCTGTGTTTCTTAATTTGCTTAATCTGTAAGCATCTCTCTCATCCATGGTTTAGGTTTCAAAATGCCTTTTAGCCCTTGAATTCTGTGTTTTGAGTGACAAGCCTAAGAGTAAACATTTGAAATGAGAATTTTGGAATTAAAAATTTTAGCTGAAATATGTATTAATTGTAATTGAAATGAACAATATTTGAATCATTTTAAAAACATCTTCAGAAGAACTAATATAGAAGAAAATGCTTCTTGGTACCTAACTCTTCAGATGAGTTTTCAGAAAAAAAAACGGTTAGTTTCACTTTTATAAGGGAAGATAGTATTTTTAAAAGGTCATGATATACCTTTTAAAAAGGGGAAAGATTTATATGATCTGAAGAGAAACTAGAATATGATGATATAGCTTTAAAAGTAATTTCCATTTGGCCAATTAAGAGATTTGGGGGAAAAATGTGAGTAAAATTTATTTTTAACTGGCAGAGGCATGAAAAAGATAGTTTCTTTCCTTTTTTCTTTTTTCCTTTTTTTTTTTGGCCCAGTTTTCACTATTTTGTTTTGGTGCTCCTGGGGATTGAACCCAAGGGAGCTTTACCACTGAGCCATACCCTAGTTCTTTTTATTTTTATTTTTTTATTTTGAGATAGGGTCTCCCTAAGCTGCCCAGCCTGGCCTTGAACTTGGTTATCCTCTTCCTCAGCCTCACCAGTAGCTGGAATTAGAGGCATGTGCCACCATGCCCAGCTAGCCATCTATTTTATGTAGAAAAGGAAATGGCAGGAATGTCTACCTGAGCAGATATATCATTTTGAGTTGAATTGTTCACATAAGCTCTTGTATTATTTTAAAATTGTGTAATAGTATAATGTTGGATAGATACCTAAGAATATAAACTATCTCTGAAGTGCAGTGGTAAAATGGACACCCAGGCATCCAGCTTCAGAGTGAGAACACTTTCAATAGTATGTATCTATCTGGGTGGGCTTTCATTTATTTAACTCCTTTGCTGCCCTTCAATTCACACATTCAAAAAAATATTTACAGTGTTTCCAGCACTGCTGTGGGTGCCAGGGATGGAACAGTAAGCAAAATAAACAAAACCTCTGCTCTCTTGGAACTCACATTTTAATGCAGGGAAAATTTATGAACTTATAAATATGTAAAATGTGTGGCATATGAGAAGGTGAGAAGTGCTATCCAAGAAAACCAAGCTTGGATGCTAGTGGGGGTGGAGTGGGAAGGGGTTGCAAGGGAGAAGGTGTCCCTGAGAAGGTGAGATTTAGCCACAATCTCGAGGGAATGAGCTATGTGACCCTCTATGGGAAGAGCAGTCTAAGAAGAAACAGCACTTCTTAGAAATCTGGATTTCTAATAAATACTGTTTTGAAATACTGTTTTAAATACTTCTTTTGAGATCTGGATCTCCATTTCCTTTACCTACTAGACATCCTCTGTAATGGGTCCCACCATTGGCTCCACCTCAGGATCTTCAAACTGAGCAGATTTGGACACACTCTTTCAACCCCTGGCCAAATTTATGTCCACTGCTTTTTTATCCTGTTGAAGAGGTTGCCCCATGGTTAATCTCTTTGTCTGGTTAATCACCTTCATTCATTCATTTACTTTTAACAAATATGCATTCAGTGCCTGCTATGGTTGAACAGTGTGTGAGTGAAAGGGACTGTGTCCAAAACACTGTTCCTGACCTCATGGAGCTCACTGTTTGTCACTAGTCACCAGATTTAATCCATTCTCATTTAATCTTCATGATAAAACTATGAGGGAAGTAAGTACAATTATTCTTCCCATTTTACAAGTGGAGAAACCAAGGATTAGAAAGTAACTTGCCCAAGGTTACACAGCTGTCAGGTGACCTGTTTTATTCCTACTCTCACTGTTATGCTATAGTATCTCCTTTGCTGTATGTATCTCACATGAATTCATCTCTTTTTTTCTGCCTACCTGAACTTTATTTAACTTATACAATCTGTCCTTTTTTTTTCTGCCACAGATTTCCTTTCTGGTGTATTTTCTACTTTACTGCCAAAGTTATCTTTATAAAAGATATACATTTGTATAAGCTCTTGGACATGACCTGTTATTAGTGGGATAAAGTCTAAATTTCTTAGCATGGTTTAATAGGTCTTTTTCAATTGATGTTAAACTACCTTACTATTCATTCAACTAATATTTATTGGCTGCTATTTATTCTAGGTTCTGGGCTGGTAAAATAACATAAAAAGTTCTGTTGTCGTAGAAATTATATTCTATTGAGGGAGAAGTTAATAATCATAGGAACAGAAAAATTTATATAACAAGTTGGGTAGGTGTTCATTAGCATAACGAAAGAAGATAAAACAAAGTAAAGAGAAAACAATGGAGTGGTGTGTGTGTGTGTAGACTATTTTGATTGAATTCATCCAGGATGGACTTTCTTAATAAGGAGACACTTGAACAGAGGTCCCAATGAAGTATCATGAACTGTACAGACATTGGGCTCACAGCACTCCAGGCAGAGCTAATGCCCTGACATTTCAGTTCTGTTTTCTGCCACTATTACCCTATGTCCAGTAATGCCAATCTCCTCTGCTGTCAATGTAAGGCAGGTATTTTCATATTTCCAGCTGTTTATATATGTTAGTTTGTTCACTTGAAATGTTCCTCTTTCCTGATTGCTCTCTGATTTCTTTTTTTTTTTTTTTAATTTTTTTAGTTATAGATGGACACAATGTCTTTATTTTATTGCTTTGTATGTGGTGCTGAGGATCGAACCCAGGACCTCAAGCATGCGAGGCAAGCGCTCTACCACTGAGCCACAATCCCAGCCCCTCTAATTTCTTTTTATATACTGACTGTTACTTTCTCACATTCCATACTATGTAGCAAGCTTTGGTAAAATATGAATAGAGAGGACTAAGAGACCAAGAAAAAGGTTAGTAGGTTAATATATAGAGCAGGAGTCATATTCAGGTACAGATGAATTATAAATTTGGTCTCAAGCTTCCTAGCAGCCGAAGCAATAAGAATACTTTTAGAAATTTCCTGTCAGTGGCAAAAATGCCCTCTAGATTTTAATGGGAAAGAAAGCTTTCCAGCTTTTCTTGGCAGGTCAAGAAATGTGTTTTATTGCACTTTCACTTAGTGGTGCTGAGGGATGAAGTAGCTATTCCCATCACCTATATCATAACAAACTTAGAAGGCATCCTTATATCATCTTCTTTTAGAAGGTCCAGATGTAATCCAAACTTCAGCTTTGTGGAAAAGCTGAAGGAAAAAAAAAAAAGGAAAATCTGGTGTTCTTGGTGATGCTTGTACAAAAAATGCAGAAATCGTTCTACAACCACGTTTTAGAAAATATGTAGTTTCATGAGCATATTGCAGAATATGAAAAGTGGCATACATTTGAGGATTATTATGAAAACAGTATTGACCCCATGGACCCCTCATAAATTCTTGGGGACACTTGAAGAACCACTGTGTTAGTAGAGTATATTTGGACTTACTGATTTGAAGAGGGTGCCATGAGTGTATCTGGATGAAGAGGCAGAGCAAGCAGAAAGATTAGCAAATGGAAAGTCCCTGACATAGACACATTTGACACATTCCCAGAACATCGGGAGGCTAAGGATGGCTGGAGCACAGTGAGCGAGGAGGGACTGACTGGGGGGGGGAGGGGTTCAGAGATGTCAGAGGGTGGGGCGGAGTGATGCTATAACAATTTCCTGACAATTTTGCACATTGGTGAGCACATAATTAGCACATATGTGCTACTTATGTCAATATTGGAGGAGTATGGTTGCTGTCTCATGGTAGATTTAATGTTAAAAATAAAACCAGTATCTGAAACAAATGTTATACATGATGGGAGAGAAATGAAGCAGTAAGTAGCTGGAGAGGGATCCGGAGGTCAAGTGAGAGCTTTTAAAAAGTGAAATGATATTTTAAGAAGAAAGAACATGTTTTTGGCCAAGGGGAAAGTCATTCAGTTGAAAGGGTAGATTAGATACAGAAAAGAGAGAGGAAAAATTGCCAGAGCCATGTCCTTATATGTGCGAGGCAGGATGGGGTAATGTGAGGAGCAGGTTTTCCCTGGGAGCAGCTCAGTTTATCCACAGAATGTGGTAGATGCAAGGATGGGAATTTCTGGAAGCTGCTTTTCTGACTGTTTTGATTTTTGCTGTGGAATGGGAAGCTGGGTTGTCAGGTGAGAATCAAGATGAAGGAGAAAGTATTAGTTTTCTCTTAGGTAAACCCTGGAAAGCTGTGGTGAGGATTGACAAGATGAAGTCCACAGCTCATGCCTGGCACACAGAAAAATGTTAGTGCTAGCTATCCTCAAGAATCTTGAGGTGAATGGCACTTTTTCTAATAGGGTGCCCTGTTCTTAAAAGGATGCAAGCAAGTAAGATGGTATTGAAAACTTGCAGTCATAGGGAAGGAATTTCCCTGCTTGTCTTGCTTCTGGCAAGCCAGAAATCAGAGCTTTTTGATTGTAAACCTTTTGTAGATTGGGTCTCATCTAAGAAGTAAATAGTGATTTTATCATAGATTTAGACAAGATTCTGTAGTAGGAAGGGAAGAATGTTGAAGGAGATCCAACCTTCTCCTGTAATGAGCACTTCTACCTTATCATCATCCATTTATGTCACAACAGTTCTAAATTATTTCCATTTGAGTATTCACGTTCTTGCTCCTCTTCTGAAAGAAGAAGCACTCTGCTTGGTCGATCAACTCTGTCCTTATTTGTTATGGATAGGTGAAAGGATATAATGAAAGGATGTGAAAAAACCCATCCTGGGGCATTATTACCTTAAGGCCCCTGTGGGTGTGGAGCAATTGAGAGGCTGGAATAAACAGGCAATGTAGGGTCTTGACTTTCCTATACAATAAGAAGGCAGGCAAATCTGAGCATTATGTGTGAGCCATTCCCTGGGAAATATTTGGGTGAGGGAGGAGGACTAGAGTTCCATATGAGTAGATAAGAGAAATAGTGAAGTGTGGTTATGGTCACCATTGTGACCCTATGTTTACCTCTAGGCTGATGAAGCCTGAGGAACTTGGTGTACTTTTTTTCATTAACCACCTATATGGTACAACGTGAGCACGTGATCCGCAAAATATTATGAAGCAGTTGTATGCCATGTTCACAGTAGCATTATTTATAAGAGCCAAAAAGTGGAAGCAACTCAAGTGTTCATTGATGGATGAATAGATAAGCAAGATGTTGTGGCTACATATAATGGGAAATTATTCAGACTCATATAGGAAGAAAATTCTGATGCATGTTACAATGTAGATGAATCTTGAGAACATTATGCTAAGTGAAGTGACCCAATCATCAGAGGACAAGGACTCTATTATTCAACATGAATGAGGTACCTAGAGTAGTCAAATTCATGGAGACAAAGAATGCTAGTTGCCACTGGTTGGAAGAAGGTGGAATGGGGAGTTAGTTACCTTGAAAGGGTTTGGAATTTTCAGACTTAATGAGTTCTGTGAGCTTACAACATGCAAACCAGTGCACCACCACAGTGCATTAGACGTATGTGGATACTTAACTGATTTTGCAAAGCTAAAGAAGCTCTTGAGGCTGGGGTTATGGCGCAGTGGTAGCGTGCTTGCCTAGCACGTGTGAGGCACTGGGTTCAATCCTCAGCACCACATAAAAATAAAATAAAGATATTCTGTCCATGTACAACTAAAAAAATATTAAAAAAAAAAAAAAAAAAGAAGCTCTTGGTCTCTCCACTTACTATGTTGGATGAACGTGCAAACGAAAAGTTCCTAAAACAAGCAGTTGTTAATGGAAACCAGCATCTCTTGTACATGGAAGAATGGCAGTTGTTTGGTACGGAACTAGCAAAAGCTTAAAAACAAGTTTAATTCAGACTTGAAAAAATGAAGGGAAGTGGGAGTGGGCCATCAGGTTGATTATTTTAACTAACTGCCATTGGATCAAAGAGGATGCAGTAATTATTTAATCATTTTGGAAAATTAACCGTGTAGCAAAGAGAGATTTAGAGAAGCATTTAATAAAATAATGAGTTGCTGGGGGGAAAATGAAAAGTTCTGTGGATGAATCGTGGTGGTGGTGGTAGCACAACAGTGAGGATGTACATAATACCACTGAACTGGACATTGAAAAATAGTTAAGATGTAAATTTTATGTTATATGTATTTTCTCACACTTAAAACACTGTAAAGCAGACTTCCAGAAACAAACTCTATAAACTCAAATAATATTACAAGAATTTTTTTTTGTGTGTTAGGTAAAAGTGAAAAACTTAGGAAATGTACAAAAAACATCACGAAAACTATGAAGTTTAGCTGAGGGACGAAAAGAATTTGGATGCTGTATATATATATTGTGCAGTTCATCTGTAATTTTTAAAAAATATTTTTAGTTGTAAGTAGACAGAATATCTTTATTTTATTTTTATGTGGTGCTGAGGATTGAACCCAGTGCCTCATGTGTGCGAGGTGAGCATGCTACCACTGCGCCGTAACCCCAGCCCCCATCTGTGATTTTTATATGATTACAACTGATTGGAAATGATGTGAAAGGTTAGAAAATAATACTTACATATTGAAAAGGAAGAGTAATGACGTCCTTAGCCAATCAGATGTAATAAAACTTAGCACAGAACTACAAAAAAAAAAAAAAAAAAGAATTGGCCCAAATATGGAAATAAACAGAAAGATCAATACAACAGAATAAAATTTAGAACTCTGCCCGCAAATATATGCCAGAAGCAATAAAGATATTTCAAACCAGAGGAGAAAAAGATGGATTACTCAATATTTCCTCTTGAGGCAACTAAGTTATCATTTAGTTTAAAAATTTGAAGCTCAATCCCTTTCTCACCCTAAGTACTGCATAATTTCCAGGTGAGTTAAAGATCAAAGCTATAAGTGAATCATAAAATTACTTGCCTAAATATAGATAAATATTTGCATAATTCAGGGCTAGAGGGAATTTCAAGATATAATGCTGAAGAAAGAAAACAAAGAAAATGATTATTAGATCCTGACACTTTGAAGCTTACTATAAACCAACTTACAAGGTAAACAATTTCCCAACTACTCTAATGTTTAATCAGAAAGATATTTCTCATTTTTTTGTTTATGACACAAACATCCAGTAATGAAATATTAGATGAATTATGCTGTATAAGTAGGATACTATAGTACTATGTGTAGGCTCTGATCTCCTTTTTGTTACATCCATGTATATATGTACATATATAGACATCAAAAAAGGTATAGTAGGAGATGAGCGTGGTTTCTCATTGTATAATGGATTTATGAGTGTTTAGTATTTACTTTTCTTATTTCAATTTTAAAACTTTTTGTATGTAACATGTTTGCATTTGTAATAAAAAGAACTTTAGTTTTAATATTTGAATGTACTCCATTATGTTACAAAAATGCAAATAAAAATTTTGAATTCTCATACTCCATTCAGGAATTCAAACTCCAGTTTGTATTAATAAAACACATCTACTAAACAGATGGCATAGTACTTCTTATTTCTAGAGGTAGACTAAACATTTTTGTTGGAATAACCAAAAATTAATATTATTCACCTAACAGGATGCATTAATTTCTGTGTTCCCTACATAAAGGAACAACTGAATAATTCATTAACTTATAATTTCTGCAAAAATATGAAAAGCAAAAAGCCCACAGGGTTTGATTCCATACTTAAAAACATCATTACAATTAAGATGTTGAGGGGCTGGGGCTGTAGCTCAGTGGTAGAGCGCTTGCCTAGCATGCGTGAGGCACTGGGTTCGATCCTCAGCACCACATATAAATAATAAATGAATAAAATAAAGATCCATCAACAACTAAAATAATTAAAAAAAAAGATGTTGAGATATTAAAAGCTGAAAGTCTGCATTGCTTGATTTTTATTATAAACAAAGACTTAAATATTTGTAATAAAATAAATAGCCTTTCAAAGGTAATATTAAAATTTGCCAGATATTTGTAAATCGTCTGGTTTGTAAACTGAACCTACCTTAAGGTTGACCTAGGTTTTTAAATTCATCTTTCATAAATTGAATATGAACTCTTAAGATTGAAAATCAACAGCTGTGGCTGTTGGCCACACTTAAAAAACCTATTTGAACAAAAATGCTTAGCAAATGATAATGTATTGACAGAATATTAATGGGAACTCATTTGATAAAATGTACCTTCTGGCAAAAAATTCCTTTTCTCAGCAAAGTGTAAATGTGTGAAGAATGCTTTACATACACAAACCAGTGAAATTTTTTGACTTTATAAGACAAAATATATGACCAAGATCAATGATGGTATATCTCAGATGATGAATATTAGGGAAGTGGTGGCTTTTCATAATTGCGTAGTCAAAATTCATACCTTCAGGTGTTGGGCAGTCTTTTTAATATAACTTGCTGATGTTACTGAATTCAGCACAATCTTTAGTATAGTTTTTCACACAGTGAAAAAACATTACACTTATGTACTTAGCATTTTCCATGGCTGATCTTCCTTATTCCCAGCTTCCATATTGCTGATTTGCCTACTCACTAAAATTTATTTGTCACTCCACATTCAACACTCATGGGGCTCTCATGGTCATTTCTGGACACACACAAACTGTTGAAAAATTTGAGTTGCCCAGTCTGCGTGTTCTCAGCTGAGGCTGAACCAGGCAGGGCACACTTGGCCTTCGTTTCAGCTCTAGTTCTGTAAACAGGTATCCTTTTCATCATTTATTTAGTGACACTTTCCCCCCTCATTTTTGTGCTTTTTATTGGTAATCTCACTGTTAAAAATGCCCCTCCCCCCATTTAGTGCAGAAGTGCCTCTAGTGTTTCCTACTGGAAAAGAGCTGTTATATGCTTTATGGAAAAAATATGTGTGTTAGATAAGCTTTGTTCAGGCATGAGTTATAATGCTTTTGGTTGCGAATTCAGTGTTAATGAATCAATACACACACACACATATACGGGTTCAATGTTAAAATGAAGCAGACATATAACAAGGTTCAGTGTTAATCATATACTTGTATTTAAAAATACATTCTTCAAACAGAAACAAACATATAACAAGTTTATATACTGATCTGTTAAAAACATCTTCATGTATGTATGTCAGAATGCACTCTACTGTCTCGTATATCTAAAAAGAACAACAGTAACAACAAATTGTCTTGAAGTTTGCAGGAGCCTAATCCTATATTTCCTCTAGGGACAGTGGTTCAATGTATGTTAATTCAGTGTTGCAGGAACTTTGTAGAGCATAACTACTGCAAATAATAAGAACCAATTGTATATAAAACTATTTTAAAGGAAAAAATCTTTTTAAAGCCAATATTTAAGTTGAAGCACATCAAGATAAAATCCCATCAAATCAGAAAAGTATATAAAAAATCACTTGTCAGAATGGAAACTAGTTTATGTTTCAATTTTAAATGCTTAAAAAATTTCAGGATGGAACACAGAATTACTCATTTTCTCCACATAAAACACATATTTGGTTTTGAGGTAATCTGTTCTTATTGTAGAAAAATGGCTATTATCTCAGAAAGATAATAAAGGCTTGAAATCACAAGTGTATGTTATTGTGTGTGCGAACACTAACACTTTACATTAGTTCTTAGTCATTGGTTTTAATTATTAATTATTGCTACAATTAACCTAGTGATTGATAACATATTGATAGCTTCTAGGTTGGTTTAATTTAAAAGGAATGACTCTGAGACTAGAGATATTCTTAGAGACAGAAGGATGTGGTTTACTTTTGTTTTTATCAGTCCATTTTATTTCCCTTTCCCTATTATAATGAACCTTTTGGCATCACTGCTTGCTGTACTGATACGATAGATTCCTAAGATAGTCTTTAAAAATAGGGGCTGTATTTTGCTCTGTGAGTTCAGATTGCTTAATGTTTGTATTACAAGAAAAACTTTTGTTAAAACTATGAGTTCTCCTTCCACATAAAGTTTTTATTTCAATGTAACCATTGAAAGTGGGTATATTAAAATGCTGTATGGCATTGCTACTCTTACCTTTGAGGTAGTAGAAGGTTAGGGTTAAGTTGATGGGCTCTGTTATTTGAGAAAGTTCTGATCTTAAATCCCAGTAGTCCTACTTTCTAAGTGACTTTGGGAAAGTTATTTGATCTCTCTAAGCCATGATTATCTCTAAAATTGGGATCATAACTGTACCTACCTCATAAGAGTTTTTGTGAGAAATTATATGAGATAACATGACTATTTAGAACAGTGGCTGGAACATACTTGGTACTTAAAACAGGTCAGTTATTATGTTGATATTAAAAATATAGAAGATAAACTACAGCAAGTTGGATGTTTAAAATTAACTTGGTATCTAAAACAAACTTTGTGACCATCAAGAAAAAAAATGATCACCTTGCAAAGAAATATAGATCTGAGCTGGGCCCAGTGGCACATACCTGTAATCCCAGCAACTCAAGAGGCTGAGGCAAGAGGATTCAAAGCCAGCTTCAGCAACTTAGTGAGGCCCTATGCAACTTAGTGAGATCCTGTCTCAAAATAAAACATAAAAAGTGCAGTGGATGTGGCTCAGTGGGAAAGCACCCCTGAGTTAAATCCCCAATATAATATATATATAAAAAGAAATATAGATCTGCCTGTTGTCAACAGACAATGGATTCCATTCATTCTGTTTTAGATGGTTTCTAAATTTACTAGGTTGTGAAATCTCATTATGAAGGCCCAGGCAGAGAGATGCACGTGGAGTTTTGTTTATAATTAATGTCTTGTAGAACATAATGTTTTTACCCATGAGTTTTTAAACAAAGGAAAAATTATCTTCATCTAATAAAACTCCTTCCCTTGCCTCAAGAGAGACCTACCCAGGCAGTACGACTAATGTTTCAGCCCCTACCTGCAACCTGGCAAGCTCTACCTTTCCTTCCTTCTTTACTTTTCCCCATAGCACTGGTCACCATCGTTAATACTGGATAATGTATTTATTTTCTGTCATGTCCATCTTCCAATACTAGGTAGAAACTTACTGCCTGCTATTTAGTTGCTTTAAAAAAATGTTAAATGATTAGAAAATAGTTCTAAGTTTGAGAAGTTCTTTTTATTTGTTTTAGCATTTGTGGAGATATGCACCTTTCTCTTTGATAATGTATGTGGGAAGAGTGCTAAACTTTAGTGTCTTGCCTGGTACATGCTCAATATATTATAGCAGAGTATGCAGCACATTAAGAACTTTTCTTTTGGCATTTATTAAAGGTTCATTCTATGCTGGGAATATATAAAACCTTGTGGTGGCTGAGATATGTATACAAACATATATGGTAATGGATACATGCTGTCACAGAGGTAAACATGGAGGCAAACATCTTGGGCAGACATGAAGCCTTCCAGAAAAGGTCATACTGAACTGAGTCTTCAAGGGTAACAGAAGTCTAGCCCCAGGGGGATAAAGGCATTCTAGTAAGACTGAACTGCACAATGGCGTTTTCTTCTGGTATTGTGCTATGAGCACTTTGTTATCCTTACCTACAAACACTTAATTTAGTATCCACTGAATGCGTGGATCTTTTCTTTAGATGTTTTCATAGAAATTACGATGGTGTTTTTGTGAGATTACCTACAATAGGAAAGACTGATTAGAAAATTAACTGAGTTCTGTTTACATTCTTATTATGATTGAATGTGTTTTGAATACAGATTTTTTTTTCATTGTAGTCATCATGGTCTTAAGGGACACAGTAGAAAAACTAAGTAGCAGTTGAATGAAAAGGGATTTATTGGCATTTTGGTGTTTTGGATGCATAGAATATTACTGGGATAATTTTTTTTGTGTGTGTGTGTATGTCGTGTGTGTGTGTGTGTGTGTGTAAAGAGTAACTTAGGTATATTAAGTCATGCTTCAGAATATGTTTTTTTTGCAACTTTAAACTTGATTATTATTATAGTTTCATGTATCCTGTCAAGTTTCCATATCATTCATCAAAATCTCTGAAGTTGATGAAAGTTCAGGTCTTTCCCTCAAAATCAGATATGAAAAGTACCCAGAGTTCATCTTTCTTTTCCCTTTTGAATAAATTAGGAAAATATTTGCAAACGTGTTGTTTATCAATAATCAAAATAATTATCAAGTTGTCATTTAAAACAATCCACATTATAAAAATGGGGTCCTTGCTCTATCTTAGCATATAGGCTATAATGCATCTGTATATTTACCTAATGCTTATGATGTTTCAACACAGGCTACTATCATGTGTCTACTCCCCCTCCCCCCATTCAGTCACCCACTAACATCTTGAACATATGTTTGATTTGCTGGAATCACAAAGATTAATTAAACACATTTACATTTTAACTGCTCACTGTCTGGTGTGGTGTAAAAACAGATGTGCTTCTAATAAATGCATAGTTTTATTTAGCAAAACAATTTTTAGAAGAATCAAATATTTGAAAGTATATGCCCCTCTGGATAGAGTATTAGCTGGTGCTTTGTCTCACCTTCAGCAGGAGAGTAGCAATCAGTGGTAACAGTGTTTTGAGTGTTTAAGGCAAACAGGACTTTCTGCCTCTTCTACTTAGTAATTTATGGTAGGAGGTGAGTTATTTGACATCTTTAAGCTTCAGTTTCCTAACTTTAAAGCTGAAATGATTAGATTCATCTTGTTGGGTAGTTATGCAGATTAAAGAAGATAAATACAAGTGAGCTTCAATCTTACTGTCTCTTTTCATACTTTTTCCTACTTTAGTACATGTTTCTGCAATTTGTTAAGTTCATGTATAAATTGACCAGTGGTGTTTGAAGGTGTACTAATCCCTCCAACTTGACAGTATATTTAGAATATTAATTTTGGGCAGGCAGATTTGTAGTGGTCATGTTGCTGCATAGTTTCTCACTGATCTAAAGTGAAAGAACTTTATAACTAAAATATTTACTTCATCGTCAAAGTGTGTCTTTTGGGACCAAGGATGTGAACGGATATGAGAACTAAGTGTAAAAGCACGGTACATTTTTGGCCCAACTTCCACCATCATTATTTTTGCACCATTGTTGATCTGTAAATGAAATACTGTCATTCTCTTCCCTTAATTTGCAAATCTTTCAAAAGTCTCTCTGAAATTTATCCCTTAACAGATTTGTGGAGTAGTCCCTGTTGCTTGTTTAGTCTACTTAAATGTTATTTATTAGTGTTATGCGTTGCTGGATCCACTAATTGATATTTGAAGGTTCGGGTGGAGACTCTGTCATGCCTCATGCCATGATGTTCCTCTGGTTATCCTGGTTACCATGGCAAGCACTGGCTGCTACCTGTTTCAGCAGCTTCCTCCTACTCCTTCCTATTTTCAGACTACTGTCTACATTTCACAAACTCAGCATCACTTCCATTCCACCAGTGTTACCTAATTCCATGCTTGATTTCTGTGCTCTTAATTGATACTTCTTATTTTTATTTTGAAGGAAATAAGTCTTATGAACAATTTTAAACAACACTTTAAATCACGCAGTTAACAGCCTTTTCCTCTTAATATGAGCTCACTTTCAGTGTGATTCCAACTTCTGGATCATTGCTTGCAAGCCTCTTATAGCCTTTTGCTGGTAATTTCAGATGGTGTGTGTAAGTATTGCACAAATGACCCTTATAGATTTCTCAAAATTTAGTCTGTGATTTTGAAAGTATCAAGTCTCTAGGCATCAAGACAGTAACTTAAAGTAAGTTTAAAAAAGTTACTTGACTAGTAGAACTGTTATTTGTGTTGTTTGTAGCCAGTGCAATAGACTGCTGTGTTAGAAAACAGTTCAATTTCTTATTGGCCCAATTTATATATATATAAAAATTCATGTGTGGCATATTTTAATGTGTGATCAATTTAAGGAAACCTGTGCTGGTCTTGTGGACGAAGCCCAATTAAAGAGAGAAAAGAAAGTCAACCTCCAACATAAAGCTGGAAAAGATGATATTTATATCAGTAAAGTGTTTTTTGAGAAAATATTAAAGCCCCCTCCCCACTTTTACCATCCATTTTGTAGAAATCTTACAGTCATTCCAGTTTGTATTAACCATTTTTTCTTTATAGTTGTCTCTATTTTAACTATTTCTATTTTCTGTGACCGTAAAGTTTTTTGAAAATATTTTTTTAGTTGTAGATGGACACAATATCTTTATTTTTTTTAATGTGGTGCTGAAGATCGAATCCACTGCCCCACACATGCAAGGTAAGCGCTCCACCACTGAGCCACAATCCTAGCCCAACCATGAAGTTTTCACATATAATATTGAGAATTTATTTTTTTCACAAGTAATTTGTGGCTTTTTCAAGAATATGTTAGCAATACAATACTGATTTTTTAAAAAATAGGTTGTTTAGATTTTTTTCCTACAGATTTGCCCACATAGTTTATCCAAAGGAAGCTGCTAATTAAAGTAATTTGATACAGCTCCAATTTCTATAGCATTGAGAAAATAAGTTATGAGTTATTAAATGTTTTTAAATGTGTTTTAAAAGATGCCTTCCCTCTTTTCGTAGCTTTGTAACTAAGACTTCTATCTTTTTCAAAAGAGTCCTCAAAGTTTTTCTTTATGAACTTTTATAGAACATAAAACCATGCATCATTTTTTTCTTTATGTTTATTCATTCCCTTTTGACAATTTGGCTTAAACATTCTTTTTAGTGCTTTTGACTCGCCCATATTTATAATAATCCCTCCACTAGACCATTTAATAAATTCTGTAGTATGGTCCCTGAGTGATGGATAGTACATAGAAGGGCTAAAAGATGCTTTGTTACATTCTGCCCGTATTATGAATTTAACCACGTTTCTAAAAATACCAGTATATTTTTTCCTGATGTGGTTTAGATCTCCATCTTATTAATACTTAAAAGGATGATGTTGCAAACTGCAGAGCAGAAATATATCATTAGTGAAAGCCTTCTGTAAGAGCATTTGAAAGCTTCATGAGGCTTTGCTGATGGCACTTGGCTTAGCTGTGAACCAAGAAATAAAGTCATTTACCCAAGAAATATAAAAAAGATTAATCATATGTTCATACAGGGATGACAAAGACAGTGTTCTGAATATTGTTCCTGTGAAATAAAATTTAACCCAGAAAGTAGCTGTTACTGTCCTTGGCCCTGGCCTTGACCTTTTATCTGTTTAATGGAAATGTTAGGGTGATTTAGGTCAGCCTATTTAGAGATGTCTTATACAAGTTTGGCTTTTGGTTCAAGGCACCCATCTTTTGCTCCATCTAAATAAGACAGAAGGTAGTGCTGACCATATGGGTTTAAATGTTGTCCACTTCAATTTCAGCCAAATAGAATTAGGATAAAAATATCCTGCTAAAACGTGGACTGCAAGGGGAATATGGGATTATAACATCAGCATTCTGAGTGTTTTTCCTGATTCCAGCCTTGCTTCCTTCCAGTCCTGTCTCCACAGCTAAAGTGATCTTACTTCTTTAGAAGAGAAATATTTTTGGAAAAAAGTAGAGGAAAGTAAAAAGAAGACAATAGCCTTTCATTTTCCCACCATCCAGAATTAAACAGCACAAACATCTTGTCATATTTGCTTCCATTCTTTTTTTATTTTCTTAAACTGAAATTACTGTTTTTGCAAATGTAAATATGACACATGCAATTGTGCAGAAGCAAAATATAATGTAGTAAAGTACTTCATTGGTGAGGCCTCAGTTCAGGAAATGAAATATTTTAGGTATTTTAAGCAGAAAGAGATTTAAATGAGGCAATTGGGCCCATACAAAATTCCAAGAGATCGCGATGAGTACAGATCAGAGGTCACCACTGGGTCAGGTGCCATGCAGAGATCAGGAAGCTGCTGCTGTTGTTGGGGCACTCCCTGCCACTGCCATAGCTATCTCATTTCTATGGACCTCGTGTTTAGACTGGGGACTCTGAATTCTTCTCACTGCAGATATATACTTCTGGACCTTGCTTGTTGGCTGCCCCAACAGCTGAAAGGTAGCTTTGTTTTACATTCATCTTCCAAATCTAGTACATCAAACTGGCAAAACCTAAGTCACCTGAACATAAAGGAATCTGGGAAATATAGTTTTTTAGCTTTTCAGCTCTTGTGCCCCGAGGACTGGGGAGGACGCAGGGTGTGTACATGGATGCCACCTGCCAACAGAAAACAGCCGATGCAAGCATAAAAACGGAGATTCAAAAAAATCTTGAAATCCACTCTATAGAAATCACGATAATTAATATTAGGCACATCACTCCAGACGGATGTTCTCTTTATATATAAACATGGACAAAAACAGTTTAATAAATGGCATTACACAAGCGATGGTATTTTAAATTAAAAGTGATTCATTTTCCTTGAATTAACATTCTGGCATAATATTTGAACTTAACATTTTTTTTTTTCTCTAAAAGAGGTACAATCTTAAAGAACCCTCTAGGTTCACAAAAAAAGTAAGAAAAGCATTTCAGTTGCTTCAGTTAGTGGGGTCCACTTACTGCCACCATTCCCATGTAGATGTAGATGTTTCCTTGACCTCCTGCTGTGACAGGTGAACTGTTTGCCCTGTCTCAGTTCACCTAGTCCCATACCCTCCCACCTTTCCCAAACTGCAGTAACTTTTACATTTGCAGGTTGACCATGTCTACCTTTTGTGTTGCAAACATAATGCATGCTTGCTTTTTAAAATTACTTGTTTCAGTTCGTTCAGTGTTCCCGTCATTTTCTTGACTATTTGTATGCTTCTGAGTTATTTTGACTCAGTTCTTAATTACTTGTCAAGTTGTATTTTTAAGAAGGGTGCATGGGTATTTTTAAAGCTCTTTGGGGCTTCAGAATGTCTGCCTGATGTCTTTATACATGAATAATAACTTGGCTGAATATAATATTCTTGGGTCCTGTTTTTCTTCCTTCTGAATTTTGTTCCATTGTCCGTTGACTTTTTTATTGCGGAAAAATCTGAGGTCAGCCTTATTTTCTCACATTGCTTTTTCTCTCTGCATAGCTGAACAATTCTTTATCTTCAAAGTTCAGTAATTTAATGTCTTACTTTCCATTATACCCAAATGGGAAAATTAAAGTAGTGTTTAACACCATGATTCAAATTTCTTCATTCCTCATATATTGCTGCTTTTTTTGCCTTATGCTTTTTGTCATGGTGCATAATAGCTCATGTTTTTCAGACCAAATATAAGAGTATTACAGAAAGCATTTAAGTTTTCAGTTCTAGGTTTGTTCTACCTACGTCTGCACCTTATACGAAGTGCTAAATTCCTACCATATAGGTGGGTGAGTGCTTGTCAGTATGAGGTGAATTTTTGCCACTTGGGATAGAGGGTTGAAATAGGGACTTCTTAGTTCCCCCAAAGCTCTAGTCTTCCTGAATGAGTATACTGTGACTTCCATTATAAGCCCCCACTTAGGCAATATTCTGATGAAATCCTTTGAGTGATAATTACATTTGATGTAATGATATAGATGAACAGTTTCCATTTCATGATGATAATCTCTTGAAACTCATCTTTCAGAAATCTTCCGCTAAGAGTTTTTTAGATTCTGGGAAGACTTCTAAATTTGACTATTGTAAATAAAGAAAAAGCAGCTCTACAATATTAAGTTATAACAATCTTTTATGATCATTTCTCTTCCCGTCTTACTTCTTTATTTTCTTGAAATCTGTAAGCTCCAGTTTTGATAATTTCTAGTAAGTATACCCATTTTAGTTCACATATTTTTTCCTTAGAAAATTTTATCCTAGGTTGTTTATCTGACTTTTATATAGTGTAGCTTCATGTAAG
The DNA here is from genome assembly GCA_004024805.1 of Geosciurus inauris. NCBI lineage: Eukaryota > Metazoa > Chordata > Mammalia > Rodentia > Sciuridae > Geosciurus > Geosciurus inauris. Next base: position 49,559 of record PVHX01004221.1, on the reverse strand, counting down.
ATTTTATTTGTTTAAAAAAAGCTTTATTGAATATAATAGTTGCAATCAAGAATCTAGGTTCATGTCAGTTTTTTTAGGTAAGGAAACTAAGAATTAGAGAAGTAAGTGACCTAACCCAGCTTTGTAAGTAGGTCAGAGAGCTACTCTGATTCCTAATTTTTATGCTTTTTTAACCACACAGTGCTGGGAAACAAAAGCTTGGGTCATTTTGCATTCAGAATTTACCATCTTATATACATATCTTTGAGGGGAGATTTTTATTTTTTATAGTTTTTTTTTATGGTGTGTCATGATACATTATACATGATAGTGAGATCCACTATGACATGTTCATACATGTACATAACAATTAGGTCAGTTTAATTGTCAATTAGGTCAATTAATCTCCTAAAATTGGAATTTTACCATTTTATAATCATTAATGAATAAATGGTTCTAGGCATTGAATGACAGTAGGCACTATCCTCACAAATAGAGCAACAACAAAATATGAGGGATTTTTTTGTGTGTGTGATGCTGGGGTTTGAACCCACGACCTTGAGCATGCTAGAGAAGCACTTTACCACTGAGTTATACCCCAGGCTATAAATATGCTTAAATACTACAGATAAATCTAACCTTGAAATATTACTATCATGGGTGCCAAATGAATTTTTCAATTTCATTGTTCTATATTTTTGTTTATTTAGGTTGCTAGTCTACTAAGGAGAACTTCCTCTTCTATTTTAAAATTTATTTTTATGCAGATCGTCATGGGCTTATGAGTTCCTGTTTCATTCATTGAGTTTTAAGCCATTAATATAATTATTTCTTTGGATATCTGAATTGTCTTAGGCCATCCAGTAGTAGACCCGTCAGACTAGTTTCTCATATCTTCTGATATGTCCCCATCATTTTTAAGCAACTGACTCTGGTATAATGAAATATCTCAAGTTCATCTTACTCTTTTTTTTTTTCCCCTAGCTTTGAAAGAAGCCATTTATCCAAGGAGCTCTGCTTCCTTTTCATGGATAATAGTATTAGAAACCAGAATATAAGCATTAGGTGTGCTCATTGCTATTGAGGTATCCCTGTTTCTGGGCCCTCTCAATGGACAGAATTGTACATACATTTACCTTTGTAGCATATCTATTTCTGCATCAATTAAAAACTGTGAGTCCACACTGGGACCTTTGATTCCAACCCAGTTTCACAAGGTTCATTCAAGTTTTCTCTTTTTGGACAGTGAGAAACCTGCCTTCTTTTAACCTCCATGTATTTGCTTACAGATCAGTTTCCCCCGTGAACAACCAACCCCATGGCTGCTATCCTTGCCCTACTCAGCTTCCACATTTCATGGTGGGCTGTACAATACCCTCCTCATTTCCTCTCAGTTCTGGCGTTTACCTGGGCTGTGTGGAGACCTTCATTACCTTTCTTGGTCTCTGATACCTTATACTTGCCTACCTTGCTCAGCCCCATCTAATGGCTTTTGGGTTAAGCTATTAAGAATGAAAGAAAAACACATTGCATTTTTATTGGTAGTAATAATAGGACAAAGTAAAGCTACGTTTTGAGACATTTTTCTAGATATCCCATTTTATTTTTTGACATTTTTTATATTCTTAGGATTTCACATTCCTTAGTATTTATTCATGTTGTTTGCCTTATTATTTCAAATTATGTTTAACCATTGTTTGTTTTATTGTAGTTTTTTTTCCCGCCAGTGTTAATACATTTCTGAGGCAGAGGCCCAATTTTTAAACTTTATGGTTTAGTGACTTCATTTGAGGTCATGCATCATTGAATCTCATTGTCCTGTGGTAGAATTATTGTTTGTAAAATAATGCTAGTTTGTAACAAGCAGTCATTAATATTTTCAAATAATCATTTTTACCTGGTTCTAGAAAGCTTTCGAGACGAGCACATTCCATGTTGAAAACTCTTGGGCAGAGTTAGATGCCCCTCCTTATAGATATCAATGCACCTAACTCTATTCTCCTTTTCTTTACACTTAAAAATTGTATAGTCAATTTATCTTTTTCTCCACGAAAGTCTTCAAGCCTTGCTTGCTGGGTTTAAATATCCTTGTGGCCCAGCACAAGACTTCTTGAAATTTTTTTCAAGAAATAAACAGCGTAGACATCAGTAGTAAGTTCTAGATCTTTGGGATAATGGAGAGCTAAGAGTGTTTATGCCAGAGGTTCTTACCACTAAGATTCTTTATTTTTATTTTATTTTACTTTTATTTTTGGTACCAGGGACTGAACTCGGGGACACTTGATCACTGAACCACATCCCCAGCACTTTTTGTATTTTATTTAGAGATAGGGTCTCATTGAGTTGCTTAGTGCCTCCCTTTTGCTGAGGCTGACTTTGAACTTCTGATCCCTGCCTCAGCCTTCTGAGCTGCTGGGATTACAGGTGTGCACCACCACGCCTGGCTAAGATCCTCTATTTTTGATCTTTAGGAAAAGAACCTAGGAAATTTCAACATTAGCTACAGTTATACTTATCAGTAACTTAATATATAGTACTTCTGGGCTCTATTAAAAACAAGAACTGTTAAGATCATGTAGATTTTAGAGATTAATAAAATGCAAATAAGAACATTTTATTTTAATGGCGACACTGTTAGTAAGTATCCTGCCAGCATTTAAAAATGTTTGAGAGGCAAACAAAACAAAACAAAAAATCCCCCAAACCCAAAATCAAAACAGTAACAACAAAAACAACAATCAACCAAAAAGGGAGACAGATTTTCTTCTTACCCCAAAAAACTTGCATGAAATAGCTGAATGACATGGAGAGGTCATTGACCCCCCACCCCTACCCCCCGCCTCGCGCACGAATGCTAACATGTCACCCTTCCTTTCTGCTTTATTCAAATGTGGTAATCAAATGGAGAAACCACAAAAAGCTATGCAAATGACGTTTGGGTTACTTCACTGATATAATTGCAGGGAATAAGGGTGCATCCTGGATTCAGTGACACCTCACCGCTGCTGGCAGGGGGCGCCCTAGGGGGAGGGAGCTGGGAGCATGGCACTGCCGGGCCCTGGGCCTTCCTTGGGGCAAGGGTGGCTTAACTGGGAACTGGTTGCCTCCCTGAGCAACTGATTACCTTTTGGGAATTCATAAGTGGCTTACTAGCCCACCTCTCTTATTTCTTGACACCATTTCCTTTCCTCATTTAATCTTTTCCTTCCTGTTGTTCCCTTGGTCTCTGTTTTTCAGATAATCTGAACTACTTTAAAAGCTTAAAAGAACCGCCCCCAAAAAGAAAAAGAAAAAATACCCCAGAAATCAACCATATGTATTTTTTAAAGAATTATACAAAGTAAGAAATATAAGTGAAGTTGATGATAAACCCAGTGTTAAACAGCTGGAGAAAAACAAGGAGGAACCCCCTAGGCTTTCCAGGAGGAGAGAGTAACCAAATAGGAGAACAGATTAAGGTGAAGCCTTAAATAAAAACTGGTCACTCAACTTGAATTACAGTTAGATGTAATTATAAAAGAGCTCCTAGTCATCCATATTCACATAAATATTAAATATACAGTATAAAGGACAATATAAATGTGTATACATATGTGTACTTTACATGTTTACTGATGTTTGCCCCATAAAGTGATTTAAGAAAAAAAAATCCTTGCCATGTGAATTCACAGGTATCTCTTGAAGTTCATGGTTGTTCATCTTATTGCTGTCCAGACAGAAAGAGTACAATCTGTTCTTTTTTTTTCTTTGATACTACATCATAGGAAATGATCCCATCTGCTACTCAGTGTTGTATATAAGTGTGCTTGTGTGTTTTTAGTTTAGGTGTAAATATTTAAAGCTACCAGATTTTTTCAGGAAGTTATTCACAATAGCCTCATTCATCTTAAAAAGTTTTACAATTAAAAATTGACACTAAGATTAACTTTACATAAACATAAGAAGCAGTTACCTAAAAATGTATTTTAATATTTTTAAGCTTTAACATGACAGAACATTGATTCTTTTCAGTTTGAACAAATATTAAAATAACCTCACTGGTTATATTTTACCCAACCATTATATTTTCAGATTATGATTTTATAGTTAACGATATCCTGTGTAGGTTGTTGGGGTTACCTAAGGATTAGAATTTTTTTTTTTCCAGACTAGTAGTGTAAACGTGCTAGATTTCTGTTTCCTGTAATATAACTATAATAGTTTGGGTTGGCAGTGTTCTGGCACAGTGACAAGGGCTTTGTAGCTGCCTAGGTTTTGAGTGTAACTGAGATATATAACAAATTTGGAAAACAGATGTTAGTGGTTAAATTAATCTTGCTTTATTAACTCAGTGAAAACATTCATAATAATTATTCCTAGTTTAAAAGAATCCTTAATTCTATAAATGAGTATTGTGTATGCACCCTTAGATTACTATTTACTATTTTTGCTTATAGTACTTTATATTGCTATTTTCCTACCTTTTTTTTTTTTTTTTGCAGTGTTGTGGGTTGAACCCAGGGCCTTGCGTATACTAGCCACATCCCCAGTCCTTATTCCCAATTTTCAACATCAAGCAATCAGCTGTTTTGAACTATTGATTCATTTATGAATTAAGGAAATGATACAACATTTAAAAAATGCACATTTAGATTATGCTAATGCAAATGATGTAAAAATGTTAGCTGAGACATGTTGGATCATTAACTAAATAATAGCTGGAGTCTATGGACCTGCATAAGCTATAAAGTATGTGGCACCTTTGAGAATATCATGTTGATCATAATTAGTATTACTTTTCATATTTGTCAAATGTAGGGGAACAACATAATTTTAGAGATTCCTCTCTCCCTTCCCTTCAATCTGAGCTCCCCAAAATGGCAGTCTTGCCTTTGAACAGTTCAATAAACCATCTGAGATAGGCATAACTGCCTGGGATACACTGAGATCCGTTGGAACAAAGAGAAGTACAGTAATTGTGATTTGGACCTTGTGGCAATAGGTAGTTTAAAAGCTCTGATAATTTTCAAGATATAAGCAATAAATAAGTGTTTATTAATGAATGAAGTAGTCAAGTCTCCCTTGTCATCTGTTGCTTCACAGTCTCCACAGTATTGATGTAAGGATAGGCCTGAAAACTATAGCACATGTAATCTTGAAATGTTAAATTACCCAAGATAGTGGTTTTTTTTTTTTCTTTCTTTCTTTTTTTTTTTTTTTTTAGCACAATAGATCTTTTACATGTATGGAATGGATTGTTTTGAGGGGAAAAAGTGTACAATAGAACAAACATTTTCAAAGAGAACAAAACAAGGCCCAAGTTTGAATTTGAGCTTTTTGTTTGAGGCTAGTGTAGCTAGAATTTTAAAATTTAAATAATGGCTCTTCAAAAAATTATTTCAGCTCTTGGGATAATCCAGATATACTTAAAGTTCATAGGCTGAGTGATCTCTTTCCTCTGTGAGTTTCTGTCACAATTTAAGAAATACCTTTCTAATGATACTTACTACATACTTATATGTATCTGTAATATCTATATTTTTATGTCACCTATTATACTTTAAATTTATTATAAGAACAATATGAGCAGATCTTTCATGCATCTTTTAAAAAAATCAATCTTGGTATCTAAAGCTTGCCAGGGATATAAAAAGATTTTCAGTAAGTGTTTATTAATGAATGAAGTAGTCAAGTCTCCCTTGCCATCTCTTGCTTCATAGTCTCCACAGTATTGATGTAAGGACAGGTCTGAAAACTATGATAATTTTATTCTTTGACACAGTTATCCTGGAGATTATTTACTTTCTTTTCTATCATTTTGTTCCCTGTGGAAAAAAATTACTCTAACATATATACTTCCAACTACGATTTTTTCCCTTAAGCAAGCAATAAGCCTTTGTTACAATGTGTTCTCCTTAAACTGATATAAATAGATTTTTAGAGAAATGAAACAAGTTTTAATTGATAATAAGAAAATAATTCACCTTTGACCATCATGGAGTAACAGGGACTTTCTGTTAAATAATGTTTTTAGACACTAGGCAGCACATGATAGTGATTCTTTATAGAAGGAGAGATAACCAACTCAACCAACCAACCAACCAACCAACCAAGTGAGAGCCCTCTTCCTACCGTAACTTACTACCTAGAGAATTTCCAGATCACAGTGCTGGATGGGAAACCCAATAAATGCTCTGTGGTCTTGCTGAATTGAAGAAACAAAGTTCAGATTTTGAGGAGGTGAGGATTTGTGGGGGAAAATGCCAAATAGATGTGAGATACTCACAGGGAAAGCTCTAGTGATCTGCTGTGTCCCTTGAGTTTTTGGTCAAGAACTATTCTGCATATGCATGAGTGTATGGTAAAATTATCTGAGGAAAGAAGCATAGGGGAGAAAAGAAGAAGCTACAGAAAGGAGTAGGCAGAACAACCCTCAGAGGTAGGAATAGCTTGTGTTACCACCACAAAACCCCATAATACAGAGAGATCAATCAAGTAGAATCCTGAGAAGGGTATTGCCTCAGGAATGAAGACAAATTAGCCCTAGCCTAAAGGCTGTCTTATGTCATAACAAAGCTTAAAAGTAAGCTTTAAACTACTTATATTAGCAAACTTGCTGTTACTATTATAAAATACATGAGATAATTAACTTATAAAAAGAAAAGTTTTTATTTTGGTTTATAGTTTTGGAGATTCTAGTCAAAAGATTTGCTGACCACATTGTTTTGTCCCTATGATGAGGCAGCACATTGTGGCAGGAGTGTGTGGTGAAGAAAAAAAAAAAAGGCAGTAGAAACCACTGAACATTAAAGAGATAATAGAATTGGGTATCACCTTGATAAAAACTGATTACAAATTTCATCCATTTGCACAAGGAGGTAGAAGAAATCATGAATATGAAAAGAATCAAAAAAGGACTCACTTTCAACTCTGGTGATGAAAAGTACAATATCTGATAGGAAAAAAAATACTCTGGGTATGTAGCAGATTAGATTCTGGAGAAGAAAAGAGTAGTGAATTTGAGGATATTTGCTTTTAAAATATCCAATATAAAACAAAGTAAAAAGTTGATGCTCTGTTAATTTTCTTCAGAAAATTGTGGTATAATATTAGGCTTCTTATGTATTTATAATTACATAATAGTGGAGAAAGAAGAGGGAGAGACAGAAAAAGTATTTGAAGAACTAATGGCCACAAATTTTCCAAATTTAATGACAACTATAAACATAGCAGCAACCCCAAGCTCTGGATATTATGGGGGAAAAAAAAACCAATATAAAGGCACATCAAAATCAACTTGCTTGAATACCAGTAGTAAGGACAAAATTCTAAATGAAGCCAGAGAAATAAAGATAAATTTCATATAGAACAAAAATAAGAAAAACAGCAGAATTTGGGACAGAAAGTATGTTTGACAGGAGACGATGAAGTGACAATTTAAATTGTTGAAAGACAAATGCCATCAACCTAGAAATATATGGCCAGCAAAAAATATCTTCCAAAAGTGAAGTGAAATGAAGACTTTCAGTCAAACAAAACCTGAGATAATACATCAGCAGCAGACCTTCCCTGAAAGAAATATTAAGGGAAATCCTTTAGGTAAGAAAAAAAAAATCATAGCTGGGCACAGTGGACATACCTGTAATCCCAGCAGCTTGGGAGGCTGAGGCAGGAGGATAGTGAGTTCAAAGCCAGCCTCAGCAAAAGTGCGGCGCTAAGCAACTTGTCTGTAAATACCTTGTCTGTAAATAAATTACAAAATCGGGCTGGGGCTGTGGCTCAGTGGACAAGTGCCCCTGAGTACTCCCCCGAAAAAGAAATATCATAGTACCAGATGAAAATTAGAAGTACAGAGAGGAATTCAGAGCATCAGAAATAATCATAATGTAGTCACACAAGAGTGTTTCCTTGATTATTTTCAGAATTAAAGGCTAATAAACTTTTTAAAGCAAAACTAATACTGTGGGGAAATAAAATGAAGAAGGCAGTAGAACAAAGAATGGGAGGAGTTGGAGAAATGGATGTTTAGCATTGTGAGGTTCTTGAATGGTTCATGAAGAGAGAGTGTTAATTGAGCATACAGTGGGGAAAACTAAAGATGGGTTTGGTAAACCATGAGGAATCCACTTTAAAATATAGAAACCGGTAAACCAGAAAATAACCAATAAGCTGGTAATGGAGAATAAAATTTAATTCCTCAACATATTGAGTTAGCTGGGAGCAGTGGTGCATGCCTGTAATCCCGGCAACATGGGAGGCTAAGGCATGAGGATTGCAAATTTGAGGACAGTTTGGACAACTTAGTGAGACCCTATCTCAAAATAAAAACAAACAAAAATAGTTGGGGATGTAGCTCAGTGATAGTGCAACCTTAGTTTCTATTCTCATTACCTAAACAAAACAAAACAAAGTTAATTCAAAAGAAAGTAAGAGGGCTGGGGCTGTGGCTCAGTGGTTGAGCGCTTGCCTAGCATGCGTGAGGCACTGGGTTCGATCCTCAGCACCACATATAAATAACAAATGAATAAAATAAATATCCATCAACAACTAAAAAAAAATTAAAAAAAAAAAAGAAAGTAAGAAAAAAAGGAACAAAGAACAAGTGAGATCAATATGAAACTAATAGCAAAATGGCAGATTTAAAGCTAATTATATTGATAGTCACATTAGTTGTATGGTGAAAACAGTCCCTTTGTAATGAATTGTTAGGCTGGGTAAGTGAGTACAAACCAATTATTTGCTGTCTATGAAAAACCCATTTTAAATATAAAGATAAAGATGTGTTAAATGTAAAATGATAGGAAAATATATACTATTCAAATATTAATTAAAAGCAAGCTGAGGTTGTTATGTTACTGTCAGACAAAATAGACTTAGAGGAAGGACTGCTATCAGAGAAAATGAGGGATGTTACATATGACAGAGGGGGACATTCATCAAGAAGACCCAGTAATCCTAAATGTGCATGTAGCTAATAACAGCTTTAAAATTCATAAAGCAAAAACTGATAGGTCTGAAAGGAGAAGTGGACAAATTTCCAGTCATATTTAGAAATTTCAACAGCCCCTTTCCAATAATTGATCAAGTACAAAAATCTGTAACAATAATAAAACTTGTGTATCATTATTCACCAATAATTGATGAATTGACTTAATTGATATTTGCATATTACTCCATCCATCAACAGCAGAATCAACATTCTGTTTATATGTATTACCCAACAGAGACTATATTCTGTATAGTAAATGTCTCAATAAATTTCATGTCTTCATTGTTTTTATGAAGACATTTTTTATGTGGCAACAGATCACAAAGTTACCAACTTAACACAAATTTATTTATCTTACAGTTTTAGAGATCTGAAGCCTAGGATGGGTCTCACTGGGTTAAAATTAAGGTATCAGCAAAACATTTCTTTCTGGAGGCTCTAAGAAGGGAATCTGTCCTTGACTTTTCCAGCTCCTGGAGGCCTCTCACATTCTTGACTGGGAGTCCCATTCATCCATCTTCAATAGCAGCAATATCTGGCTGAGCTTTTTTTCACATAACCATTGGTTTTGTTTTCTCTCTTCTGTCTTCTCTTGTATTATAAGAGAACCCTGTGATTCCACTGAGCCCACTGGGATTATCCAGTATACTTCCTCCCTCTCAATTCTCTCTGGGCCCCTAATTTCCCTTTTCTCTGTAAGGAAACATACTCACAGGTTATAAAACTTAAGACATGGACTCTTTGTGGGCCCATTATCCTGTTGTCTAAATTTAAAACTATTGAAATCACAAGTATATTCTCTGACCACAAAAGGATAATAAGAAAAAAATCAGAATAGTATTTGGAAAACCTGAAATCAGACATACTTCTAAGATCAAGGAGGAAATTGTGAGTCTAATTTCAAGATATTTGGAATAGTAAGGTAGAATCCCAGAGGAACTGATTGGAAAAAAAGGCAAACAGTCTTGGCACCAGGGGAAGGAAAACTATAGATTCTGAGAATGTGTGGGGCAGGGCAATTAATTTTTTTTCCCCACTGCAACCTGGAAAAACAATCACCTGATCACCTTTCAAGTAGCAACTAACTGCTGTTGGGTTGGTGATTTCCATCTCCATGTTGTGAAGTCAGAGAAGTTCATGTGGACATGGAGAGTCCAGAGTTATTCTGTGCCTGATGCCATTAACACGTGTTCTGGTATATGGACCCCTCTACATTTACAACTTCATACCGCCATAACTTCGTTTTAATCTGATTAATAACAGTGCTTTTCTTGTGGCCCCAGGAGTCTGAGATTTTCTGCTGCCCATGAGGCTTAAATAAACCAGTGCCACTGTGATGCAAATCAAGTTTAACAACAAATCTCAAACTGGAGTTTGTTGAGTTCCTTTATGTTCTGTGTTTATCTGTAGGGGAGCATGGACCATGTAATGTTTCTCCCTTGCCTCATCTATTGTCCTCTGTAATTGTTGGTATTATAAAAATACAGATCATTTTAAACTCCATGTGTAGGTTGTAATAGCTAGGAGACCACCCTGTCATGAGACCACATCCTGGCTATCCTAAATAAGACCTGCTTCTCATCCCTTCCCTCAAGACTTACCCACATTTGACTCAGTCTTGGAAGCTAGAAGGCATAGTCATGATTGATAGAGCAGTTGGCCTCATCTTGCTCTTTGGAGACCTATTGACAGTAGCTTTCATTAAATGAGGCAAATTAAACTGATTTTGTACCAGCCTCTGTCAGTCAGATTAATTAGAATGGCCAGCCAAGTGGCATGCTTATGTAAAAATTTGCCAAAAAAATCAAGATGGTTAAAGAAAAAAAAAAAGGGTAGATTGTTGAGAGAGAGTCCATGTGTCTCCTGTGCTGTTTTACATCTTGTGTGTATGCCAGGAATGCAGTACCCTGAGCACTTCTCATCTGGGCCATTTCTCAGTGCTTTTGCAGGGAGCAACCATGAGGGATAAGTTAATGTCTCCCTCTGGGATAGAACAGGCTTCTTTACTGTTAGCTATAAAGCAGTGGAGTCCCAAAGCTCCATGTTCTGTTGTAATGCAACCTTCTGCATGCACGGGCATCTATCTGTGCCTAGCTATGTCACCTGGGAGAGTTAGGGGCAAGAGAAATGGGTGCAGTCTTGCTCATTTTGCTCCTTGTGTCAAGAGTAATAAAGTCCTTTTTTTTCTGACTCTGGAGTCTTATGTCTTCTGTCATCTGTGTAACAGTGAACAGGGTAACTTATTGGTGAGAGCCTAAATGATAAATTGCTGAGACAGAATTAAGACAAGGATGTCTACTCTTATTATTTTTGTTCAACATCATACTGGAGGTCCTAGCCAGTGCAATGTAAAAGAAATAAAAGGCATACAGTATGCAAAGTAAGAAATAAAGCTACCTTTATTCAGAGACAACTTAATTATCTATATAGAAAATGTGAAGAATCTGCAAAATTGTTTACCAGAAGTAGTTAAGTGGGTTGAATAATGTCAGAGTATATGAAAATCAAAAGTATTCCTATTTGTCAGAAACTATTGAAAATTAAAATAAAAATATTACATAAAATAGCATCAAAATTAGGAAATGCCTGGTGGTACACTTTTAAAAACTATATGGAAAAATTGTATCCTGAATATTATAAAACACAAATAAATGGAAGAATATCTTGTGTTCATAGGTTGGGAGAATTAATATTGTTGAGATGTTAATACTAACCAAAGTGACCTACATATTCAGTACAATCCCTGTCAAAATTCCAGTGGCATCTTTAGCAGAAATGGAACAAGCAGTCCTAAAATTTATATATATATATATTCTTAAGGGACCAGGAAGAGACAGCAGTCTTGAAAAAGAACAAAGCTAGAGGTCTCATATTTTCAGATATAAAAACTTATTATAAAACCACAATAATCAAAGCAGTGTGATGATACTGGCATAAAAACAGGTGTATAGACCTCAGAAATAGAATAGAGAGAACCTAGAGTGAAGCTCTGCATATATGGTTAAGTGATGATCACCAAGGGTGCCAAGACCATTCAATAGCCAACACCACCTCAACAAAACGTGCTGATAAAACTAGTTATGTACATGCCAAAGTATGAAGTTGTAGCCTGTCCTTACATGGTATTTAAAAATTAACTAAAAACTGATGAAGGACCTAAATGTAAGAGTGAAAACTATAAAACTCTTGGAAGAAAACAGGTAAAAAGCTTCATGACATTGAATTTGGTATTTATTTCATGAATATCACACCAAAAGCACAGATAATAAAAGTAAAAATAGATATATCAGATTACACCAAGATTAAAAACTGTCAAAAGATACAACAATCAGAGTGAAAAGACAACCACAGAATGGGACAAAATATTTGTAAGTTATAGATTTGGTAAGGAGTCACCATGCAGAATATATAAGGAATTCCTATGACTCAACAACAAAAATACAAACAATCTGATTAAAAATTGGGTTAAGGACTTGAACAGAAAGATTTCCGTAAAGGTGTACACAAATTGTCAGCAAGCATATGAAAAGATGCTCAACATCATTAATCATTAGGGAAATGCAAATTAAAACCACAATGAGATACCACCTTAGAACAATTAGGATCTGTCCATCTATGTCTATATCTATATCTATATCTATATCTATATCTATATCTATATCTATATCTGTATCTACCTATATATGTGTGTGTGTGTATTTAAAAGTAAGAAAGAAATAAGTGTTGATGAGGTTATAGAAAGATTAGAACCTTGGTGTACTAAAGGCAGGAATATAAAATAGTGCAGTTACTGTGTAAAATAGTGTGGTGGTTCCTCAAAAAATTAAAAATAGAATTACAATATGATCCAGCAATTCCACTTCTGGGTATATGCCCCCCCAAATTGAATTCAGGGTCTCAAAATGATATCTATACATCCATGTCACTGCATTATTATTCACACAATAGTCAGTGAGTAGAAAACAACCCAAATATGAATGAATGGCTGAAGATATAAAGAGAATATAGTGTAATAATACAATGAAATATTATTCAGCCTTAAGTAGGAAGTTCTGATATGTACTACCACGTGGAGTCTGAGGACATCATGATAAGTGAAATAAACCAGCACCAAAAGGATAATTACTGTTTGATTCCATTTACATGAGGTACCAAGAATGATCAAATTCATAGAAACATAAAGTAGAACATGGCTGCCAAGAACTAGGGGAGGAGTTGTTCAATGGGTATAGTTTTATAAGATGAAGAATTCTGGAGATTGTTGCCCAGCAATGTGAATGGACTTAAAAGTACTGAACTATACACTTAAAATTGGTTAAGATGGTAAATTTTAGGTTACATGTATTTTACCATTAAAAAATCTTGCAGAAACTATAAAAAGGTTGATGTTAAAATAGTGCTTGGCAACTATTGATCAGATCTGCTTATATTTCTAGATTTTTAAACAGCTTTAAATTTTAATTTTAACTGAAAATTATTAGTGTGATTTTCATCTTTAAATATATATTTCCCAGTCATAAATTAGAGTTGGGTTTGGGGGAAATATTGTGGGTCCGTTAAAAAACATCAAAAAGTTCAAAGAGATTGGTCTTGTTATTTGTGCAGTCATGCTTCACATGAAAAATCCTATTTTTTAGCCTCCTATTTCTCACATAGATATGCATAATGAACTGAGCATTATCAGTTGGATAGAGTTAAGAGCCAAATGTACAACACTACACCATTTACAAATTTTATTTGAAAAGATGATTCAAATTTTTATATAGTCAAATTTCTGCCAAGAGAGATTCAGAATTAGTTTTTGTTTATGCAAAGCCCATATGTTGTTTTCCACAGTCTCAGAAAGACATGCAAATTGACAGATTCCTACATCTGTATCTCACAGAGTACATATGTATAATAGCTACCACTCACTTATTTCTTGCCAGGGTTTTAATAATTGTGTTTTAAAAGAAAATGCAATGAAAGGGAACAGAAAACAAATAGAGAGTTTGATGCATATTATCTGGTTCTCTGACTACAGAAATCCTTGAAATAAGACAGAAAATTTGGTAAAGTGGGGAGGGGAATAGAGGACTGAGAAACAAGACGGGACGGGACCCTGGAGGGACAAGTGGACTCTCCTAAGACACATTTACCTGCTCTTCCTATTCTGACTGTGAAAGATATTGCTAAAATGCTATCTTAGGTACAACATCTGCTCAATAAATGTTGACCATTTTCAATGAGTATTTAATACCTGTTGGAAGAAGAAATTAAATGTTGGAGTTAGGAATTGTGTTCTTAGCAGTGTTAATCAGCTTCTAACTTGAACTAGACATGATCATTAGTAATGTTTTTGTTCCTCTCAATTTTCTTTTCTATTTCTTCCCTTAAGAGAAAAGCTAAAGAAACCTACTCTTTCTGTGTTCTTAAAGTGATTTAAAAATTTACCATCTCTATTTATGTGTATCTATGTAAATATGTATACACACACATATTTAATTTTGTAAATCCTTCTTCTATAAAACAATATTAACCTAATATTGCCATTGTTAACACAGTTTACTGAAGGCTATAACGTGACATTTCACTAACTGACAGGTTAGTTATTGCATCTGTGGTATTCTGGTTTTAAAACTATTATTATTATTTAGTTGTAGATGGTCACAGTATCTTTATTTTATTCATTTATTTATATATGGTGCTGAGAATCAAACCCAGTGCCTCACGCATGCTAGGCAAGCACTCTACCACTGAGCCACCACCTCAGCCCAAACATACTATGTTTGATAGAAGCAAATCTCTATCTAAATTTAGAGAATAGAGACATACTTGCAAATAACTGTTTATTTTGAGTTTGTATTGTTTCTATGTTGTTGCTTGTTGTTTTCTTGATAGAATATTTTGACTTTTGTGATTATGTTTTGGTTTGTATCAATCCAGTAGTATATGGTCACGAGTGATTTTTGAGGGGCTATAAATTCAGTTCAGAACCCATTTGTGTGGCCAACTTTTCACAGTCACTCGAAACTTCCTATTCCTCCCATTGATGAATTTCAATAACTTTTACTCATGCACTGCATGTTTCTGCAAGGCTGAGGGAGATTTGCAAAGATGAATAAAACTGCTGCCCTATTTAGAGAGAATTTTCCTGTTACCTGGCCGAGGATCATTTTAAGATGGAGGTGTCATCTGCGGTTCCCTCAGCTCCACCTCCCATGACACTTCCACCTTATGTGAGAAAGGGAAATGTGTAAAGATGATTTAGGGACCAATAAGTTTTGTCATAGAGGAAGAAAGTGTCCTTCATATGTGGGCTTCAATGTCTGAAGATGATTCTATTTTTCTCTTCCAGTAGTTGGGTTTAGAATTTTTTTCTCTTCCAGTTGTTGGGTTCTTTTTAGTTGTGTATGACAGCAGAATCCATCAAGCATGGAATATCTCTTTTTTTAAAAAAAAATTTTAAGTTGATGATAGACACAATACCTTTATTTTATTTATTTTTTTATGTGGTGCTGAGGATCGAACCCAGTGCCTCATACATGCCAAGCAAGCACTCTACCACTGAACCACAACCCCAGCCCCAATGGAATATCTCTTATTCTAGTTAAGAGTCCCATTCTTATAGATGTACATGGTGGTGGGATTCGTATGTTGTTTTCATATATGTGCATGGGAAAACCATGTCAGATCCATTGCACTGTTTCCTTTGGTTATCCCTCCTCCCCCATTGTCTAATCTACTACACTTCTATTCTTCCCCTGGTTTAGAATTTGAAGGGGGAAACATTTTTTCCTTCAGACCACTGAAGATGTTACTCTACTGTTTTCTAGCTTCCGGAACTGAGAAATCCTTAACAAGCTGGATCTTTGATCCTTTGTATAATACATCTCCCATCCCCTTCTCTCTGGAAGCTTTCAGTATCTTGTCTTTTCCTCTGGGATATGAAACTTCACAGTAAAATTTGTGGGTTTATTTTCCTCCATTGTGCTTTCCTCCATTGGGCTTTTAAAATTCCCATTCAGTCTTCAGTGCTGGGAAATTGTCTTGAATTATTTCTTCCTTCTGTTTTCTCCATTCTTTCTTTTTAGCAGCATTTTTATTTGGATGTTGGTCTTCCTCCTCTTGCCTAATCTCAACTCTTCATTTTCCATCTTTTTGTCTTTGCATTCAATGTTCTGAGAGATTTCACAAGTTTATTTTCCACCTCTTATATTGCATTTTCATTGCTTTATGCATAGATAATTACATATGTATATGTATCTTTGTGTGTATGTATGTATACAGTTGTCTCTCAGTATCTCTGGGGATTTGGTTCTGGTACTCCCTGAGAATACCAAAATCTGCAGAAGCTCAAGTCCTTTCTCAAGCATATATATGTTTGCATGTAACATGCACAGACTCCTGTATACTTTCAAGCACCTCTAGATTACTTATAATATCTAATACAACGTAAATGCTGTGCAGATGCTGTATTCCTGGGAATGACAACCAGGAAAAAAAAAACCTGTTCATGTTCAGTACAGATGGAATTTTTTTCCAGGTATTTTCTGTCCAAGGTTGGTTGAATCACAGATATTCTCTCTCTCTCTCTGTCTGTCTGTCTGTCTCTCTCTCTCTCTCTCTCTCACACACACACACACACACACACACACACACACACTAACAGGAGTCCCCTGAAGTTGAGTCGGAGCTCTGTATTTGTTTAGGACTTGTCAACTGTGTGCATCACTGTAACTCAGCTAGCCGTTCTGTTGATAACCCTTAGTATCAGTATCTTTAAGTCCTTTCTCTTGACTTTGTTGGATCCCCAGGGAAGACCCTTCCACTGAAACCGTATAGTAGCCCTGGCTGTCAGAAGCTGAGAGGCCCAGTGGGCAAGAAGTCTAGAGAGCTGTCAGTGTTTATTTAACCTGTAAACTTTTGTGCAGTACTTCTGTTTTCAGTAATACATCTCTGCCTTCCATTGTTCCTTGGTTTTCTATTCTAGACATTCTCTACTTGACCCTCTCCTGAGTAAACCTCCAGTCTTATTCCAGGGCTGGGAGGGCAGTTGGAGGCTATCCAGAGTTGAACCAACTGGGATTGAGGGGTGGGGAAGGGTAGCTTAGTGATTTGAAAATAGATTTGCACCCAATTCTTCTTAGCTTCGTCTTTACACTGGCACCCAGAGGAGCCTGGTATTGCCAGTTCTTGAGCCGCTTGAGGACTGTTTGTTTAAGTGGGTTGATTTTCAGCTCTTACCCACTGCTGCCTTGTGGTTGTGCTAAGTCATTTCTCATTCCTCCATCTGCTTCATAGCGTACAGAATTTTTCAGCATTTGTCTTCTTTCATTATGTCTACTCTCATAGTTTTGTGCCTTTTTAGAAATCTCTTTACTGTAATTTTGAAGTAATGGGACTAAATAAGCTAAAAAGCATGTGTTCAGTCAGCTGTTTTTAATTGGGAATTCGGGAAATTAAAACTTCACACATGATAAAAATTAATATAATTTTAAAATCAATAGTTAAAAGCTTGTGAGTGTATAGTGGCCCTTCACCATATCTTAAGAACTGATCCTTTTGGTGACACTCTCAGAAGAAATCACAAGACTCTGAAGTGTGATTCTTAGTCTTTATTTTCTTTACATTTTCAGTGTGCTGCTGTTCTCTTTATGATCTAAATGATGCAGTGAAGACTTCATCAGTGTAATTTACTCCTAATTCTTTTTAGTAGTTTGTAAAGTGAATTATGTGAAAAATGTTTATTTAACAAATATTAACAAATATTTGAGTGCCTGTGTGTGCTGGTACTGTATATCTTTGCAATCTTAAGTGTTACTGCTGGAGACAGCAGATAGAGAAAACTGTGAGCTGGGATAGCTTCGTTTCTGCCAGGGTAGTCTTTAGTCACAAATGTATATTTAAATTGAGCTCATCTCCAGGCATGGTGGTGCACATCTATAATCCCAGCTACTCAGAAGGCTGAGGCAGGAATATCACAAGCTCAAAGCCAGCAAGGCCCTAAGCAACTTAGCAAGACCCTGTCTCAAAATAAAAAATAAAAAGGGCTGGGAATGTTGCTCAGTGGTTAAGCCCCCCTTGGATTCAATCCTTGTTACCAAAAAACAAACAACAAACAAACAAACAAAACCCCAAAAAGCATATTAAAAATAAAATTGAGCTCCTCTTCAATTCAGAGTCACAAGTTTGCAAGTAACCTTAAAGGTAATTTACTTTTCTTGCTGATTTCATCCAGTCCTGCCTATGTTTCTTTATAAGTCAGGACTCAGGGCTCATTGATTCTTTGTAATGTGTCTCCAATTTGTCCATTCAATTCTAGTATCTCAGCATTTTATTCAAGTGCTTTTTATGTGCCAGGTACCACTCAGAGTGTTGGGGCTGAATATTTCTTCATGGGTACTGTAGACATGGACATAGATAATTTCAGGGAGAAATGAGGTATGTTAGAAAGGTGTTTACACAGGATCTTATGGGAGCTTAGAAGATTGATGCTGAACCCACCAGGAAGAAGATCTGAAAGAGCAGAGGGGATTGGTCATGATTTAGTGTTGCTGACATGTTAAGTGGCAGGGCTGAAAGCAATTTCACTGCTTGTGATGCACTCCTGGTTGGCAAGGGTGAAGACTCAAGATATTTTATTTATTGAGTGCCAACTACATGCCAGGCAAGTGTTTAATAACTGAATACAGTAATGGGCAAGACATGAAAATCCCTGCCTTTGTGGGTAGGGACCATAGTATGATAAATAAGTTGATTATGTAGTATAATCAAAGGTGATAAGTGCTCAGGAAAATAATAAAGCAGGGTGATGGAATTGCAGATCTTGGATCCTAATCTGAGGTTGAAGGTTTTTCTCCTATGTTCTATAGAACTCTGGAGGCTGCAGGGCTACTGGAGGCGATCCATAAGCATTTGTTTTGAATCTTATTTTTTAGTATGCTTTAAAATATTTCCAAGAAAGTAATGAAACACAGCATGGGCAAACACATACATCATGTATGAAAGTTTATAACACTGGATACCACCAACACAAAGAATTTGCTTGTTCCATAGCAGTAGTTAATGTCTGGGAAAAGGCCAAAACAGTTTTGTTTGTATTGATTGGCTTTAAAATACATAATTTTAATGCACTTAAATCTAAAGATGAAATTACTTTAATAAAATATCTCACATATTTTATAGATTGAGAATCCACTGCTAAACTTACTTGAACATCACTTTGTAGAAATTCAACCCATCCTGACTCTTATATTACCATCATTGTTCTCAGCATCTTCTTCCTCCTTTCCACTCTCTTGCATAACATTGCCAGAGTTACTTTTCTGAAACCACTGAAGTCTTTGACTAAATCCTTAAAGCCTCTAACCCTATTGTAGGGGAAAGTAGACCTGGATATTAGGTATAGCTTTGCCACAAAGTTATCTGTGATATTAAGCAAGTCTTTGTTTCTTCAGCTCTAAGAAGAAACAGTCTTTGTTTCTTCAACTCTTCGTTGCTTTAAATTTTTACTCCTATAACTCTCTTCCTATCTCTTATGACCTTTCTCTAGCTTGTTCACCCAGTTTTCTCCTTCACTCATTTCTGCTGATCTCTGGTCTGATCATGGTCTCCACTTCCGTCTCTTTCTCCACTGTGCACAGCATTTGCTGGTTCATGTTGTTCTACATAGGTTCATGTTGTTTTTTCAGTCCAGACTGGCCTCTTAAGCTTATTGATTTAATTTTGCACATTCTTTAAACCTAGTCTTCTGGAAAAGTCGGGTCAAGAAAATTTCTTGGAGGAACAATAGCAGTAGCAAATGATAGTGCATTAGGGTAGGTTGAGAATGGAGAACAAGCCATTTGATTTGTGGAGATCTTTGCTGTTTAGAACAGTAGCCACTGGCCATGTGTGGCTATTTAAATGAAAATCAATTAAAATTATGTACAAGGAAGATTCAAACCCTCCGTCTCATTATTCACATGTAGCCGGTGGCTGCTGTGTCAGACAGTGCAGATATAGAACATTTCCATCTTTGCAGAAAGATCTGTTGGAAAGTGCTTGTCACAGGTGACTTGAGAGTTCTGTTACAGGGATTCTGGAAGAGAAATATATCGGTAGATGGTTCAGAAGGGATGTTTGATGAAGAAACAGAAGTGATGAGTGTAGACAAGTGATTCCAGAGGTCTGACAGTAGCAAGAAGAAGAGACACAGAGAAAAATACCCCAATAAAAAAAGCTGGGGGTGGGGGGCGTGTGGGGCAGAAAGAAAGAGAATGGAAAAAGAACATTCTTGAAGGCAAAGAGAAAAGCTGTGGCTATGGAAAGACTGAATCCATTCTAGCTGTTGGAGGAGGGTATGTAGGAGGAGGTAGACATACTGGATGTTGGGAAAAACAAATGAAACAGGATGTTGAAATAGGTTTCATTCTGTCTCAGTTTTGGCCAAGGTCCCAACACATTGCAAACAGAACAATAAGTGGCAAAGACACCCACATTCCTTAGTGAAGGTTTGCAACCCTTAGCTGGACATCTTGAAGGTATGATTGAGGCCGAAGACGCCAAGACAGGACCCAAGAGGGCAGGAAGGAAAGGGATGATTCCATCTCACCTCAAGCTGAGTGAAGATTTTGGAAGGAGGCCCCTTGGCTGTCTTGACTTGGTCTATGTACTTTGGAGTCTTTGGAGACACTGATCCCGAACTACAAGCATTTTGAGGTCAAACTCTTGCTGGAGTTGTACCTGCCTGGCTGGCTACAGGACAAGGAGAGGCAGCTGCACAAGGATCCAGCTGTGCTTTCATCATAACAAGGCACCTGGGTCTGATTTCCATGGTCCAGGAGAGGAGCAGACGGTCTTAAAATTCCTGCCAGAGATAGTGAGCCCTTGAGAGCAGAGGCACAAGATTTGTCCCCAGAGGCAGACGTCCCAGGTAGGCAGTATTCTGCATAATCATTGGGAGAGGAGATTGCTTGAGCTCCAAGACTGTTTCCAGTAGGACAATCTTTGCAGAACTGATGAAGAGACCCCATTCGAGGAAACACTTGCTGATGAATTGAAGGGAGCAAGTTGGCAGATCCAAGAGAAGTCCAGTGTGCCTGGAGTAGCCTGGACATGGGGCTTGGGGAGAATAAAGTTTGGAGTTTGGGGCTGGATGTTTTCCCTACTGAAATGTAAATTTTTTTTGTGACTAGAGGTGACCAAAGGACTTCTGATTTTTTTATGAATGATGGGAAAGCCTTGGAACAGACTTCCTGAAAGACTAGAAATGAATGGGCTTCTGAATGAGTGTAAAGGCTCTTAGAGAAAGAATACTACAGGTCGTTGCCACTTGTTCTCTGTGGAGTCCTGTGTTTTGGTAAAGTGGCTGTACAATATGATGAGAGTACGAAACGTCTAGAAAAGCACTAAAAGGTGTGTCGAGAAGTACTAAGAAGTCAAAGAATAATAACCCATAGTATGTCCAGTTGCAGAGAAGCAGCAGGAGTGAAGTGGACCAAGTAAATGAGACTTTTGCCTCCTTTCCAGGAATAAACTATATCCTGATATAAGAAGTAGATTTTTACCTATTTGTCTGGAATTTACACTTTTTGGTAATCTGAAGCCTTGTAGTCCTGTGGATTGTCATTATGAAGTAAGAATAAAGTAAATGGAGAATGTTACTTTCACATTGCTGCGTTTCAGTGTGTAGTGGTTCCAATGACCTTGAATGTCATTAGGATGATAGTATTTATAGGCGTTTCTTCTGTTTTTTACTGATTAATATGAGAATAGCCTATTCTAATTGGGATGGGGTAGTATATTATTTCCATTTCTAGAATTGGCTTATTTATTATGTACATTGTATGAGGACTCTTATCATGCTCCATTACTTAATGGTGCTATCTGTTATGAGTAACCAGAACCCTAAATTGTATTGATGGGAGCACTTGGAGTAGGGGTGGGCTCTTACTCACCTCTCCCTGGAAGTCTTAAGGCTTTGCTCTCCTGTCTGGCTTAACTGTACCCTCCATAAAGTACCTGGATCAATTCCAGCTGCCACATCCAGCAAGCAGACAGAAAACAGGCTCTTTCTGCTGGCGTACTCAAAACAGTCCACCTTAGAGACCTTCACTCACTTCTTATTGGCTGGAATTGGATCACATCTCACCTCTGAACTAATTACTGAAGGCAAGGGGAAAGGAATCCTCTTGAGCAATTTATTAAATTAATTAATAGGTACTTGCTAGAGCTAGGAATAGAGTCAGCATGTCCCAAGCAGATGACTTATGGAGAAAGGGTAGATACCTAAACTGTATTTGGATTCTGTTAGGAAGGAGGAAAGGAGACATGGGTGTTGTGTGGTCTTGCACCTATTCCTAGAATTATATATAATGACTAATATAGTAAAAAATGACCAACATAGATTAGATGGTAAGAACATAGTGTATGTAGGTTAACCTGCTGTGACAAACCCAAAATATAGTTTTTTAAATAATATAAAAGCTGCCTTCTCACCAGTGACAGTTCAGAGGCAGGTGGCCTGGGGCGAGTGGGGTGGCTCAAACATAGCTTGAATATTAGAGTTGCCAAGTTGAAGATCAAGAGGCCAGCATCTGGGCAGAGGGGCTCTAGCAATGTCATTCCAGGACAGAAGGCAGACAGAAGGAGGAAGAGAGAAGGGAAGGAGAGTAGGAAGGAGGGAGGTAGAGGAACAGGATACAAGAGGGGCCGTGAAATGGTCCCTTTATAAGAAACTCTCCCTTTAAGCTCACACCTCTTAACATTGCCACAATGGAATTAAGTTTTTAGCACATGAACTTTGGGGAACGCCTTCAAACCATAGCAATGATCTAAGGTTTGATTAAAAATTAAACAAACAAAAAAAGACATGTGTTTGGTAGTGAGTGAGAATTCTCTTCTTTGAACTTGTTTGGACCTGATTCTGCTACTCTGAAGTAGCCTTTGCCTTCTCATTTGGAAAACCATTCTTTGAATAGTCCTGGAATGTTGTCCTAAACTACATACTATTTTCAGATTTTTTTTTTAGTCATACCTACATACTAGTATATCTATAAATAGATAACATATACTTTTATATGTAGGTACAATGAAATCAGATGTTAAATCCTTTGGAGAATCTTACTAATGGCCTCTGCTACATCATTAGGTCAATGTGGGAGGCAGGCATTTGTATCTGTTTGCCTTATGACTGTAGATCCAGTGCTCTGAGCAATTCCTGGCATGTAATAGGTATCAATACATATGTGTTTAATGAATGAGTAGAGCTGTAAAACACAATAATGTGAATAATCAAATCTGATTTTTTTTTAAACCTTTGCACTTAGGGATTTGTGTTTTTCCAGGCGTCTGTTAAAGTAATCTTTATTTGCCTCACCATGCAGGGGAAAAGTGCAGCATTTCCCTTGACCCGTGTAACCTCAGGAGACTCTGCATAACCTCAGCAGATGAGTACTGTGTATGCAGAAAACTGCACAGACGGGGAGCATGTGTGATATGGCTAGCACAGGCACCCAGGATACAGGGATTTGCGAACTGGAGAGAGGGAAAGGAAATGTTTCATTCCCTCCCAAGAACAACAAAAACACCCACTTATTTCCAGGCAGCTGTTTTCAAGTGGAGTGGAGTTTGGGTAGGATGAGGAAGAAATAATCTGGATCCTGGGATGACTTTGGGGGAGTAAGGAAAAAAAAGCTAGACCAGCTCCTAAAGACTGGGTGTGTAACTTGACCCATTTGTGATTTATATTCTCTTCATACCATAATATAGACTTTAGAATTCATGTACCACAGAAAATACTGAAAAATGAGAGAGAGAGAGAGAGAGAGAGAGGAGAACTTTTTAGAGTAAACATAATCTTAGTACATCACTGACCTTTGAGAATCTGTTACTTTTTACAAATGAGCTCTGTGAGGACCAAGAGCATGGAATTGCATGAGTGAGCTCTGCTTGAGTGACATTTGGAAAAGTGAGCTTTTAAGGGCAAGTCAATGGGATGAAAGGTTCTGGGGAAGAGTATTGTGGATGTGTGGAAAGACACTTAAAGGGTTCAGGATAGGAGTGCGTATGTTTCATTGGCCAGTGGTGGTTAGAACGGTAGGTCAGGAGTGCACATTGCAGGGTGAGTAGGGATAAAAGCTGCAGCCGTAGGCGATTATAGAGATGTAGAGAACGCAGGACCTTTAATGCAGAATGAAGGACCTTTGGTTTATTCTGTGGTTTATGTACACCCAACAAAGATTCTGACCATGGAAGTGACTAGATGAGATCTGTGTCCGTTTTTAAAAAATATTTTTAGTCCTTGATGGACACAGTATAATTGTATTCATTTATTTTTATGTGGTACTGAGAATCCAACCCAGTGCCTCACGCATGCTAGGCAAGCCCTGTACCACTGAGCCACAAGCCCAGCCCTGAGATATTTGTATTTTGGAAACAATTCTGGAGGGAGGGAATATGGAGGGTTCACTGGGGTGATGGGGCTGGTGTGAGGAAGTATGATTTTTCCTGTTATGCCCACAGGCATGGTGGCTTTTGTGGGGTTGTGCTGTTCCAGTGAGGCCTGCCCAAGTAAGGCAGCATCCCTGTGAGTAAAAGCAGGAGTTGCTAGGACAAGCTCTAAATGGTCCAGCAAGGTGATTCAGCTTCTTGGGTTTGCTGTGGAGACCTTAGTGTGGTGTGCTCCTTGGCTGTAGGGGACACTTGGTATGTACCTGACAGAGGGGCTGAGAATGGAAGGCCCTGGAGTCCCTCTTGGTGCTCCCAGGTGTGAAGGACAGGAGGGATTTTTTTTTTCTGTTGTCTAAAATGGTGCTCTCTGGTGACCTTCCTTTAGCTATGGCCACCCTTAGTAAAATCTTGTTTGTGTTCTGTGTTCTCTCTGCCTTATTATGGTTGTAAGAGTAGAGTTTTACATGTACACAGTGGGAAACTATTAAGCCACAAAAAGTATGAAATCCTGTTAATTCGTGACAACATGGATAGAAATGCAGATCATTCTGTTATGTGAAATAAGCCAGGCACAGAAAGACCAGTATCTCTCTCACGCTTGTGTATAAAAATTTTAAAAGTTGATCTGATACAAGGTAAGGGTAGGATGCCAGAGGCTAGGGAGAGCTGGGGGGAGGGAAGAATGAGGAAAGGTTGGTCGGTGGATTCTAAGTTGCAGTGAGATGGGAGCAAGAAACTCTGGGGTGCTATTGCACAGCAAGGGGATAATGACAGTCGGTGTATATTTCAAAAAGCTAGAAGAAAGGATTTTGAATGTTTTCACCATAATAAGTGTGTAAGGGAATAGATATGTTTAACCTGATTTAAGCATTACTATGTATACATGTATTGAAACGTCACATGGTACTCGATAAATATGTACAACTTTTTATGTTATGTATCACTTTAAAAATACACTTAAAATTTTTTTTTTTAAAAAAAATATTTTTAGGGGCTAGCATGTGTGAGGCCCTGGGTTCAATCCTCAGCACCACATAAAAACAAATAAACAAAATAAAGATATTGTGTCCATCTACAAAAAAAAAAAAGTAATTTTAGGTCAAAGTTTAAGGGAAAACAATAGCCTCCCTCTGAAGGGTCAGTGCTGGTGGCAGGTGGGTAGTGGTGGCCCTCTGCTCTTCATTAGGAAGGTCTTCCATGAATGCTGGTCCTGGAGGCATCTCTGCAGAGGAGGCTATTGCTAGAGTCTAAGTAAGAAATAAGAAAGCTACAAAAATTGGTGCATGGGCAATAGAGCAATATTTTGATGTCATAGTAAGCCATTTAAGACAAGGAAAGATGAAAGGTAGTTTGGACGTGTTGGGAGTGTGTGCTTAGGAAAATGTTGCCACTGTTAATGGAAGAGTGAAAGGAAGAGGAGTAGGAAAGTGCTAAATTCATTTTGAGTTCCATATAGAGTAAGAGAGAGCAAGTGACTTTTACCTGGAGTCAGTTACTAGAAATTTGGAATTAGAATCTGTTTCCTGAAGCCAGGCCAGTGTTTTTGGCTTGTGTGCTGAGGCGTATTATATGAAATAAAAAGTCTTTATGAGTTTCTGGTGGTGACAGCATCTCCAGGTAGAGATGTCCAATAAGTGGTAGTAAGTGGAGCTGGAATGAAAAATTGAGAATAAATGTAGAAATTTATTTTAGGATCTATATATAATGAGGTAATTGGAACTATAAAAAGGAGTTCACTCAGAGATTTGCATGCAAGCTATAACTGGAAATAGCCAGGGGACAGTTTTCTTGAAAAAGAAGGAGGGAAAGCTGTCATGCATGCAGTAAGCCTGAAGCAAAGAAAGGAGGCAGCAGGAATGTGGTACATTTTAAAAGAAGTTTGTAATCATGGGCAGGAAAGCATAGCTTATAGCCTGGGATGTAGTCAAGAGGTAAAAAAAGTTTTTACCTCTCCCCATGCCAAGGGGGGAGAACGGATGGAGAGGGAACAATTAGGTAAGACAGGAAAGTTCTGTTTAGTTTAACAAATAAGTTTTAAGTGCCACTGAGGTGCCAGGCATTGTGCTGGGGGCTAGTGATGCAAAGATGAGGAAGCATGATCCTTACTCTGGGAAGCTGCCTGATTTAAGCATTACTATGTATACATGTATTGAAACATCACATGGTACTCTGTAATGTACAACTTTTTATGTTATGTATCAGTTTAAAAATACACTTAGAAATTTTAAGTGTTTGGATCCAGGTGAAGCAACACACTGTCAGTACCAGAGGCTAGAGCCCATGTTGGTTGGTGTGTATGTGTTTTTATGTTGCTGTTTGATCTAACCATTTGCACAGACTTCATCTCTGACTGCATTTCATCTATTTCATCCTAATCATAGAGGACAGTCAAATTTTGTTCTATTCCTTTCTGTGAACAATTAAGGTATTTTAAAAACCTGAGTTATATTTTTAGGGGTGCCAGCTTATCAAAACCATCACTGGAGTGGAATTCATGGTGTTAAATAATAATGTATATGTGTGTCTCTTTGTAAGTCTGCTTATCTATGAACTCAGGGACCTAGCCAATTTCTAAGTGAGAATTGCCTATGTAATCAGGACCCAGGCGGTCTCTGGGGGAAGAACCACAAAATTTGAGAAGCAAAGTATTGAAGATATGATTGAACTTACAGAAAATAAGCTGATTCTTTTAGTGGACCTTTCTGAGGTAAAATATAGAAGGTAATGATGACTCCTGGATTTATGTGATTAGGCTTTCAGTTCCCTGCTCATCCTGACCACACCACTGCCCATTCCAGTTCCTCCCTCATCCCTGGCCTGCATTCTGAAATTGAGAGCACTGGGTGTACAGTAGCATTGTGAGTCTCAGGAATGGTGTGAACTTATCTGTTTTGCACATTAGTTACTGGATAAAAAAATAATGAATGTAATGGTTAGTAGTTATTTTTGGCCACATCAAGATGTCCCTATATCAAAATAGTAATTTCCCACATTCTGGCCATGTGGGAAATTAGTTACATCAAAATGTCATGTGTGGGCAAAGAGATAATTCTTGGGAGTTGGGGCGTTTGATAAAGGAATAAGTTAATTCAGAATTGGAAGGATAGTTTTTTTTTTTTAAACCTCTTTACAACATAGTTACTTATATGCCACTAATGAATTACGAGCAAGGATTTATGTAACTGAAAAAAAAAAAAAGGCCCAACTGTTCGCTGCTCTAGAAGAAAATCCTGATCATTAGTATAACAACACTGCCACCTGGTGGTAAGAGGTTGTAGTTTGTTGTATTATATGAAAAAAGGTTTATGACATTTATACACTGTGAATATTTTAAACCTTCTTAACATAATAGCACTTTACAAAACCATATATTTTATCTCTCTAACATTAATTAGAAAATTACACTCAGAAACTTCTGTAAAAAAGGTACATATAAAAGTGGAGAGGGAGCTTATTTTTAGGAATTAAAAATATTCACAAATGACTGCAGCCTCAAAAAATAATTATATCTTAATAGCTTTTCTCAATAGAATTATAAACCTGTACAATGGACAAAGTACATTAGCAATCACTGGAGAGTTTATTGGTAGAAAGGGTAACCAGAATATGTTGGATAATCTCTATTATTTTGCTTTAGAATGCATTAATTTATACTTAAACATAAATATCCTAAGTATTCAATTGTATAGTATTTAAAACAAAATAATGAAGATATTGTGAATATATTTATAGGTCTTTAGAATGGAGAATGAGGAAACCATTGCTTCCTTGTTATATTTCATGGGTTTCCTCCAATTTCTCGAGGGGTAGACCTAACCAGAGTTATGGAGCCTGTAGCTTCTCTGGCTTTTGTTTGGAAAATTGAATTTTTTTTCTTCTTAAATAGGGAATTGTGGTAAAGAGGCTTTTCTGCTATTGGATTAAACGTGGCAGCATGAAAACTGCAGAGCCACAGACCTATTCAGAGTTTCATAGCCTACTTATTTAATAGCCACTGGCATGCACTGTGTGAGAGGGGACCTGCTGCCACGGCACAGTGGGTGGTCAGATGACAGTGTTTTGTGGCCACATATATCTCAGACAACAGAGCCAGAAAGTGTCAGTCTGGGAGTGTGTGCTTCATGTGTCAAAGTGAGCAATTACTTCCAGGAAAACTAAAAAATAAATAGTGGTTGCTAATTTTTCTGAGAAAGAGAATAAATGAAACTATTTGACCAACTTCCAGAACATCACATGTCTGGAATATTAACTGCCTTGTGGTTTGGAACTAGATTTCACAGAGCTGTAAAATTCCTCAGTTACCCCCCAGTAGGGAGGCTGAGCTGGTTAGGTTCTGGATTTACCTCTGCATAGTGCCTGGTCGGATATATTTGGGGAAAGTTCCTCAGATTATTCTGAAACACAAAAGTGCTTGCGGACATGGCTCCAGTGGCAGCTTTTGAAAAGGGAACCGTTTGTGATGTTGTAAGTGACAAAGGACCATCATCCCCTTATTGCATTTTCTCTAAATACTGGTTCCAGAAACTTTTCTTATCTCCATTATTCTATAAGTAGGGATTTACTCACTTAAATTTGTCCTCATTGTTCTCCAGGCAGCTCCACTGCCAGCCTTTGCTTTCCTGGCTGGGCCAGGCTGGTGCCAGTGCTGACTTTGGGTGGCATTATGGGTCTAGAGACATATTATGGAAGTGGGAATAAGGGACCAGAGTCATGCCTCTCCACTCCCTGCCTACAGGTCCCAGCACATGATGGTGGCCAGCTCCCACAACAGCTCTTACTCCCTCAGCCATGGATCTTATTCTAGTCTTCATCTGTTATGAAACCTGGCTTAAATTTAAATTATAGTCAATTGTAACTTGGTTTCTTGCGGGCAGCTGACTCTCAAGAGGGAGACAGGAAGAGCTTGAATGAGCATGCTCAGTTATTAAACCCAAGTAATCTCCCCACTGTGGGTTGCGGGGGGGGGGGAGGGGTATGAATAGAGCTCCAACACAGGGAAAAAAACATTGAGTGGAGAGATACAATATTTTCCAATATGTGTCTTTTAGGAAGAATCTGACACCAAAGTTTTTAAATGCCGAGAGCCCAGTGAGAGTAAATGGTTATATTGAATGATGTTCATTACAGATGAATGAAAAGAAGGACCCAAAGTGCTGATTTGTATTTTTTTAAAGGGTTCATGCAAATTATTGAACATCAGAAAGTGTCTTTCAAGCCTGAGAAATCCAGTCACAAAAAGAGATTTTACCGTATGTAGTGGAATGAAATTTAAACCTCTCTGTCATCCTGCACAAAACTCAAAGTGGATCAAGGACCTAGGAATTTGACCAGAAACTGCACCTGCTAGCAGAAAACGTAGGTCCAAGTACTCCAACATGTCAGCTCAGGAACTGACTTCCTTAACAAAACTCCTAAAGTTCAAGAAGTAAATTAAAAAATGAATAAATGGAAACAATCAAGAGTATGAAGACAGAGCCTATAGAATGGGAGAAAATCTTTGTCACCTGATCCTCAGATAGGACATTAATATCCAGAATATACGAAGAACTCAAAAAACTTAAAACACACACACACACACACACACACACACACAGACACCCCAAATAACCCAATCAATATATGGGCAAAGGAAATAAACAGACAATTTTCAAAAGAAAAACTACAAATGGTCAGCAAGTATACGAAAACATGTTTAACATCCCTAGCAATTCGAGAAATGCAAATTAAAACTACACTGAGATTTTATCTCACTCCAGTCAGAATGTAAGTAACAATAAATGTTGGTGGGGATGCGGGGAAAAGAGTACACTCACAGATTTTTGATGGGACTGCAAATTTGTATAATTACTCAGGAAAGCAGTATGGGGATTTCTCAAAAAACTTGGAAAGGAACCATCATATGACACAGCAATCCCACTCCTTGGTGTATATCCAAAGGATTTAAAATCAGCATCCTACAATTATGCAGCCACATCAATATTTATAGCAGCACAATTTATAACAGCGAAGCTATGGAAACAAACTAGATGCCCTTCAACAGATGAATGGATGAAGAAAATGTATGTATACACAGTGGAGTATTACTCAGCCATAAAGAAGAATGATTTTATGGCATCTTCTGATGGATGAAACTGGAGACTATCATGCTAAGTCAAATATGCCAGTCCCCAAAAGTGAAAGATAGAATGTTTTCTCTGATATGTAGATTATTAATCCACAATAAGGGGGGGTGATTAAAAAAAGAATAGAAGTAAGCTCAGTGGAGTAGGCAAAGGGGAATGAAGAGAAGGGAGGTGGCATGGGATAGGGAAAGACAGTGGAATGACTCTGATTAATTTTTCTATGTACATATATGAATATGCCACAGCGAATCTCACCATCATGTACATACATAGGGCACTTAAAAAAAACTGTAAGTAAATAGCAGAAGAATCAGTAGAGCAGAGGGAAGGGAACATGGTGAGAAAAGAGGGGAAGGGGAAGTACTGGGGACTGAATTAGAACAGATTATATTCCATGCTTTTATAATTATGTCAAAATGAATTGTATTGTCATGTATAATTAAAAAGAACCAATAAAAAATATTTTAATATGTATAGGTTCCTGTGCCCTCTTCTAGAACTATCGAGTCAAAACCTCCCAGATGAACTGAGGCATATCAATGTGATGAAGTCCCCATGTAAAGATCAGCCAGATTTTGGCTAGGGTTACAGCTCAGTGGTAAAGTGCTTCACTAGTGAAGCCCTGAGTGAGGCCCTGCGCTCAATCCTTAGCATCACATAAAAACAAATAAATAAAATACAGGTTAAATTCTTAAAAAAAAAGATAAGCCAGGTTTTAGAACAACTGGCCTACTTAATAGAATTTATGCCATGAATATATACTTATTTGAATAGGGGCTTGAATTCATTTTTAATAAACAAGGAAATTCATGGCAGGGTATAATTCAGAAGGGGAAAGATGGTTAGAGAGAAGGCACAAAGCACAAAGGGAAGGAATGGGTGGGTAGTTTTGGAGGGTGAGAGAAAAGCCAGGCTTGAAGCAATTTCACACGTGGCTGATGAAGGAGGTTGACAGCCTGAATCAGAATCAAATGGCTTACCTTCCAGAGCATGAGCCGCAGCGCCATTCAGATACAAGCTCTGGCATGTTGCAAGGGGAAATAGTTCTTATTTTATATTCATACCAAAAATAATCCATAAGGGCTCAGAAAAGAAAAAGAGCCATGTTATGTCAGGAGACATAGTACATTAAAGTGCAAACTTATAATGAAGCCAGACTCCTAGTTTTAGAGATGTCGAGTACGATATGGGGCTCTGTGCTTTATGCTTGACTGCTTGCCAACCAAAATTATGTATGTGTAACTGCTGGATGAATACAGAAAGACAGAAAAATCTACTATCCCTTTAATTTCACTATCTACAAATAATAGTTGATATAAATAATTTATAAGTGGACCTCTTCTATATTCCACCCGAGTGAAGACAATATTAATGCTAATAAGATAGATGACCTCCCTTGATAATGAATGGAATGACAGTGGATAAAAAGAAAATGAGGGCTGGGGTTGTGGCTCAGTGGTAGAGCGCTTGCCTAGCATGTGTGAGGCACTGGGTTCAATTCTCAGCACCACATATAAATCAATAAAAATAAAGATCCATTGACAACTAAAAAAATATTTTTTAAAAAAGTGACTTTTAATTTTGGGGTAAAAAAAAATCTCAGAATAGTCAACAAGCAAATATTTATATTTGCCATAGGGACATTTGTAGATGAATGAGATGGCTGGCCACTAGGGCATCTCTGGATCTGGTTCTAAGAATGCTACTGGGTTTCCTGTCTGGGCCGCCCCTTAAGAGCTCTTAAAGATGGTCTGCTGTTCTAGATTCCACCTAACTGTTTCAACAGCTTTATCTTCATGCCAGTTCTTCCTTCATTCATTTGTTCAGTGAATAACTATTGAGAGGTATTATCAGGGCCAAGAACCATGAAAAGTGCTGGTTCTACAGTGGAGAACAAGGCGGGCATGGTCCCTGCTCTTGCTGAGTTCCCAGGCAGGGCGAGAGACCAATATGTCAGTTTGGGGCTGCTTGACTTTTGAGGGGCCAGTGGCGTACAGAGGAGCAGCAGCAGTGCTAGTCATTTCCTAATTCCTCCTGAAAAATAAGATTAGTACTCTAAGAAGTAAAATAGTAACATTATAGAGCATGTTGTAAACTATTCTCCATTACTGTATTAAATACAATTTCATGACTGATTCCTACTTTCATGCTTAAACCAGGAAGCATTATACATTTGGGGACTGGTTCCTTGGTGTAATTAAATACAGGTGTGTGTGACACTTTCTCTGAATAGAAGCAATAGGCCCCTATTCAGAACTGTTATCTCTTTATTTAAAACACCTTTTCCCAAAAGTATGACATGCTAAAATAATATCTGACTTTTGATACTTTGTATTTACATAGCATTTGCATGTCATTTTGTTTGATCCTAACACCTCCGAGGAATACAGAGCAGGTGATGTTTATCCTTACCTTCTAGATGGGGAAACTTAGATTCAAAGATGCTATTACTTATTTGAGGTCACAGAGCTAGTAAACGGTAGAATCAGAAGTGGAATCTTAACTGAGGGCTCTTTTCAGCAGTCGGATCTATTTCTTTTTTACTTTTTGCCAGTATGTTGACTTTATGGAAAATCTTTCCCCATTTGGTTTCTTCATTTCCTGTCAGTCAAAATAAAATGTTTGAATCATTTTAATTTCTTATTTTTTTCCCGAGTATTCAATGAATCAATTAACATGTAATAATTATTTTCCAAGTATCAGGTAATTGGTATATGTGGGATGGAAAAATAAATGTTTCCTGTCCTTTAAAAAACTCTGTCTATTTTTTTTTTTGGTTCTAGGGATTGAACTCAGGGGTACTCGACCATAGAGCCACATCCCCAGCCCTGTTTTGTGTTTTATTTAGAGACAAGGTCTCACTGAGTTGCTTAGCAACTCACCGTTGCTAAGGCTGGCTTTGAACTTGTGATTCTCCTGTCTCAGGCTCCCAAAGTGCTGGGATTACAGGTGTGCACCACCATGCCTGGCTTCAAAACTCAGTCTTACAGGAGAGAAACACACATTTAAAAAACTCCTGTACAGCATGATTAATGCAGTAATTATGCATGAGCCTAGTGCTGTGGGTGCACTAAAGACCTGATGGTGGCCTGAGCCAAAGAGAGATGATGGATAAGATGGGGGTTTAGAAGAGAAGCAGAAGACAATATAGAGTAGAAAGAAGAGCTCATAAAAATGCTCGGAAGTATGACTCATTTGGGGATAAGCAAGTGATATTCTATTAGGTGAACTTTGAGGGGGATTGCTAATGATGAGACTGTTAAGTAAGGTGAGTCATTGTGGAAAGAAGAGTCTTGTATACCCAGCTTAGAAATCTGGAATTACATATATGTTGAGAATATTTTTTAATATTTTTTTTTGCTGAATGAAGAGGCCATTTTGAAGAAAAAATTCTGGAATTATACTGTGGGTGATGGGAAACCACTGAACATACTAAACCAGAGTTTGGTGGAATCACATCTTTGAGTAATTCTGTCTGTAGTGGGAAGAATGGACTCACGGTGGGAAAAATTGACAGCATGGAGAATATTTTGGGGAGGGTTGAGTTCAAGGGCATTAGAGAAGCCTGGTCTAGGACAGTGGCAGGAAGAGTGGGAAAGGATGAATGTAAGAAATGAAAGCTTTTCAGTGACGCCTGCCTGTAATTCCAGCGGCTGGGAGGCTGAGGCAGGAGGTTTGCAAGTTCAAGGCCAGCCTCAGCAATTTAGCAAGGCTCTAAGCAACTTAGCAAGAGCCTGTCTCAGAATAAAAAATAAAAAGGGCTGGGAATGTGGATCAGTGGTTAAGTGCCTCTGGATTCAATCTGCGGTACAAAAAAAAGCTGTTTCCTAAAGCAATGCTATGATGACGCCCACTGTTGATGATGATTTTGTGACATACCACCTTTCTAAAGAATTTGTCTTTTTCTTATTCAAGAAGGCATAACAGCCTTCCTGGAGCTTATATGATAAATAGATAAGGAAGCATATAGGGCAAAGAAAAGTTTTCTGGGAGGACACAATAGGTCATAGTCAGAAAAGATAGGAAGATAGTGTGAGCTATGTGTACAGTGTAGAGTGTTGACGATCCCCTGACCATTGCTCTCATTTTGCACCAAATTCCATTCCCGAAAAGAGAAGTGAAAGGGTCCTGCTTGGGCAAGACCAGTGGGAACTGGAGATTCTTTTTTTTTTTAATTTTTGAAAGCATCTGTAAAAATCATGAATCATACTGACATTTGCACTTCACCACACCTGGTTAATGCCCTTGCCCCAAACTAATAAGTTGAAGTTTACACTAATTAGGTAAATCAGACAGTAACTGATTTTTCAGAGATTTTTAGCTATACAAACGGCTTCGAATAACTCTTTTTAAAGTTGCACTTTCCTCAGGGCATCAGGGTAGTATTCTAAGCAACTTCATCTAAGCAACTTCATTCTAAGCATCTAAGCAACTGTGACACACATGCATTTCTGAAAACTTAGGTGAAGTCCCCAAGTGCCCGTGCATATGTGATTTAAAAGGGAAATTACTTTATTTGTTTTAAATGAGGACCATAAAATGAACAATTTCATAGCTTTAGGACATTGAACTGCAGATGGTCTCAGAAAAGTAGCTGTTGAGTTCTTTCAACTTTTAAAGCTGTTATTATTTAAAATAAGCTCTTAAAGCTTAATTTTTGAGAGAACAAAAGCCAAATTTATTTACCTTTTTGCTTTTAACTTTTGGAAACTGAGTTGTTGGATTACAGTTAGTATCTCTATGGCTTTGTTGATTTTTCAAAACGATCAGATAGTACTAAACCAATAACTTGCAGGTTATATGACTACTTGGTAGTTACATGTAAATGGTTCTAAGCCCATTTGAGGGGGAGAGGTGAATTTATCCTTCATCCTGGAAATTGTGAGGAAAGCAATATTAAAATATAGTACTTATTTTTAACAGATTCTAAGTAATAGCTTCCTGATCATAACTATTTCTTTTTAAAAAGGTATTTTTTAGTTGTTAAAGAACCATTTATTTATTTGTATGTGGTGCTGATAATCAAACCCAGTGTCTCACACATGCTAGGCAAGCACTCTACCACTGAGCTACAACCCCAGCCCAATAACTATTTCTTTTATCTGTTAATAACTCTAATTTGTTATTCTAGTTGAACATTAATATTGAATATAATGGTGTGATTTAAAACAATGAGTCATTGTTTCTTCATTTGGTGTACTTATTTTGAAATTTGTGGAACCCCATTTTCCCCATGTTTTTTTCTTAACCACACTTTGATTATATGTGCTAGGGTTGTGACAAATTAATCATTTTTGTTATGATCCTTCTTTTATAAAAAGTATTTATTTAGCCATTTATAAACAGAAGTTTTAAGGATTAACTTTCATGTGAATAACTGCCTTCCAGTTAACTCTTTTGCATCACATCCCTTAGAGGAAAGCAAGAATGTTTTTTGCTTTTTCTTTTCTTTCTTCAAGAATTTAAAATTAACTGTATGTTCTAACATAAAGAAGTTTGTGAATACACAATGACAAGGACTCTGTCTTACACATCTTTATGTTGCCCATGGCATCACACATTGCAGAAGATTGATCCTTGCTTATACAAGATGAAAGAAGGACCTAAGAGTTGTGTAGAAAAAAACAAATTATTTGCCCTGAAAGTAACAACATAGGGACATCTCTAAATGAGTAGTGCTCTTTTTTTTTTTTTTAATATATTTTTTTTAGTTGAAGATGGACACAATGTCTTTTATTTTATTGCTTTGTATGTGGTGCTGAGGATCGAACCCAGGGCCTCACGCATGCAAGGCAAGCGCTCCACCGCTGAGCCACAATCCCAGCCCCAGAGTAGTGCTCTTAAAATCAGTGTAGACAGACATTTTCTGTCCCTTTGTCTGTCTTTCCGTAGCTCTTTCCCCAGGACACACCCCCAGGAGCATAAGTAATTTTGTATACTGCTTCAGCTGCTGTTTTGTACCCAGGAAGAAACAAGCTCCCCACTGCTGAATCTGGAAACCATATCATTTCCAGCCATCATTTCTTGTTTACCTGCTAATATCACTTCCCCTCAATCAGGTACCCATGCTTTCATGTTTTCTAATTTTTTCTTTGTTTCAAAATTTAGAGTTTCCTTACAGATGATTTTATACTGTTACTCAAGTTGTTAAGTTCAATTCCACAACTTTATTCAGAGGGGGCCTATGATGGTTCCTAATGTGCTAGATGGTGTTGTTTTAAAAATGCATTCGAAGCCGGGCGTGCTGGTGCAAGCCTGTAATCACAGCACTTAGGGAGGCTGAGACAGGAGAATCGTGAGTTCAAAGCCAGCCTCAGCAAGGGTGAGGCACTTAGCAACTCAGTGAGACCCTGTCTCTACAACACAAAATAGAGCTGGGGATGTGGCTCAGTGGTCGAGTGCCCCTGAGTTCAATCTCCAGTACCAAAAAGAAAAAAATAAAATAAAATAAAATAAAATAAAAATGGGTTTGACACAGTCCTTATGAAGACCACAGCCTCCTGCAACCATAAACACGAAAAAGGATGCCGTTAGTATCTTACGTGCTATTCCCCGGAGAGATAAGGGTGCACTAGAAGGGCTGAGGTGGGAGTGGCTGCTTCTTCCTGGGGCTCAGCTGGGAGCCTTTGCAGGGCAGTGGTACTGGATTAGAGTTGAGGTGACTAGGAGATTTCAAGACAGACAAATTGAAGAGAGGACAATTAGTTCAGAGAAAGCAGCATGGGGAAGGGCAGGCAATGGAGAGCATCCTGTACCTTCTTCTGTGATACCTGTGGGAGCGTGGATTTGAGGCTGCAGGTAAAAGAGAACTAACCAAGGGCTTTGAGCAATGCACAATGTAATCAAGCTTTCATTTTAGAAAATTACCTTAATAACCGCATGGAGAATGAAGTAGGTTATTTGTGCTTTCTCACAACAATGCTTGTATAACATAAATAGGCCGAACATTTTTTCTACTTCATTGCCTTAAACAGAATTTTTAAAAAATCTCAATACATACCCTTCCATAAGTTGAATTTCCAAATGGTTATTCTTTGGGTAAGTTTAGCCTCTATTCCAAGGACCTTCTGGGCTATTTAACTGAGTTTTATCATCTTTTCTCTCTTTTTAAAAAATATTTTTATTGTAGTTTAAAACGTAATATTCACCATCCTAATCATTTGTAAATGAACATTTCAGTGGTGTTAAGTATAGCTGCCTTGCTGTTCAATGTAATCAATCTATCTATTTATTTTGGTATTGGAGATTTAACCCAGGGGCATTTAACCACTGAGCCATATCCCTAGCCCTTTTTATTTTTTATTTTGAGACAAGGTCGTACTAAGTTGCTTAGGGCCTCGCCAAACTACTGAGGCTGACCTTGAACTTGTGATCCTCCTGTCTCAGCCTTCTGAGCAGCTGGTATTATAGCCGTTCACCACTGCATCCAACTAATCTTTTTATTTTAGTTGATAGGGTGCATAATTATTTTTATTTAACATTTATCAAGTCTCAATTTTCACACCTCTTTTCTCATTTTCTTGCAACATTCTCTTTTTAATTATAAATTATTTTTTTAAATCAAGATTTTTTATTTTTTTTTTTGTAAAAAAGAAAATTCTCTGAAAGCACTCACTGGTACTTTAATAATACAATCTTTGATACTTGCTACTGTAGTTTCTTTGTATTTTTTCCCATGTTATCTTTTAACCTCTCTGTGTACTGCCTTTTTATGAGTCACAAGTATACACTTTAGGAAGCAGCAAACCATGAAACTAGATAGGACACTGAGACACTAAACTGCCATTTGATTATTTGAGGTAGTCGAGGTGTAGGTGATAAGAGCTTCCTTAGTCACAAAGTGAAAATAACATGTCACCCTGAGGTTTGCACATCTCTAACCATGGAAAATAAACTAGGACAAACCAGAGCCACAGAATGAAAATATTGCATTTTCAAATGTATTGGAGGAATTAATATTTTAATTCAAATTAATTTTTCTTGGGGACAAGGTTTTCATTGTCATAAAATGATGTTTTTCTTTAATGCTATTGGGAAGAGCAACTACATATGACTAAGTACTATGTCTTTAAATATCAGATTTCCAAAATGAATAAATAAGCATATTTAAATGTTCAAGTTGGTTCATGCCTGTGTATTTTAGAATATGCTTGATTATGAACAGTAATCATTAACTACTGGTAAGATCCCAACAGAAAACTGGAACCCAAAACATTTTAGTTGTTGCTCCCTAACCTCTTAAATAACATTAAATTATGCTGTTTCACATGCTATTAAAAAACTATTAAGTTAACTGAAAAGAAAGTGAAAGAAATTAGCACTTGCTACTTATATCCATATTATGGCCTGATTTGTTATAAAGAAAAAAAAATGGGAACCAATAACTCATCCAGCTTGATGTTGTATGAAGGTCATCGTTTTTAATTATGGTGGATTCAGAAAACTACTGAAACCCCTAAAGTTGTGTGTAATTTATAGTGTGTGAGTGTGTGCATGTTTCTGGAGAGATAGTTTTCATAACTTTCATTAGATCCTAAAAAGGCTTCTTGATCCAACTAAAGTTACAAACTGTTGTCCCAGAGGTTACTTGACCTATTTTCCTGTTTGCATGCAGACCCCAATTTACAACTAGATTTTTTTTCCCCAGAAATAGTTTGTTTATGACCTGGTTATTTGGAACTTAGATCACATTTTTCCATGAAAGATATATAGAAAGTACCTTGGGTTCAAATAGTCTCTCTAAATATTATTTTCACAATGAAAATGCAAATGAGACAGACGCGACTGCAAGTGGTTTATAATCCAGTCTGGGGTGAAGGCGATATGTAACTGAATATCAATTGAGATACAACTCCTAATTTACCCATAACCTTCTCATTCAGTTTTTTTTGCAGCTGTATCAGGATTAATTCTCTTTTACCATTATAGCTTCAGTTTACAAGTAGGGGAGAAGGGAGCCCTTTGCTGTCAGAGATTCAGTAAGAAAGAGGATAGAGGGTGTTCTCTCAGCAGGAAGGCATGACCATGACATCCATAGAGAGGCTGGTATTAGAATTTGGACAAATATTGATCATGTGGTTTCTTTCTTTTCTTTTCTTTTTCTTTTTTGGTATTAGGGATTGAACCCAGGGGTGCTGTACCACTGAGCTACATCCCCAGACCTTTTAATTTTTTTATTTTGAAACCTAGTTTTGCTGAGGTGCTGAGGCTGGCTGTGAACCTGCCTCAGCCTCTGGAGTTGCTAGGATTATAGGTGCGTGCCACCATACCTGGCATATGACGTGGTTTCCATGTGAAGATATACTCCTAGTTCTTTTAGTTCTTTTCCTTCCCTCCTTCCTTCCTTCCTTCCTTCCTTCCTTCCTTTTCTTTTTTTTGATACTGGAGATTGAACTCAAAGTTCCTAAACCACTGAGCCACATCCCCAGTCTTTTTTATATATTTATTTAGAGGCAAGGTCTTTCTGAGTTGCTTAGGCCCTTGCTAAGTTGCTGAAGCTAGCTTTGAACTCACAATCCTCCTGTCTCAGGCTCCTGAGCTGTTGGGATTACAGGCATATGCCACCTTGCCTGGCCTGTACTCTTAGTTCTTACTTGGTACACAGGTTCCTGGGACTCAGAACTTCAGCCCTTGGAGCTTCATTAGTAGCCTCTGTGGCTGGCAATGAATGGGGATTCCATTGCATGGACACTACCTTTGTGGAGTCCTTTTCATAAATAGCCAGAATAAGAACCTTTCCATGGTGGCGACCATGTGTGTTTGAAGTGTTCATACATCAGACTTTTCTTTCTGAGGTACAGCATGAAAATTAGGCTCTTGATGAGAGCCATGATAATTATTTCTAGCTAGGCTACACGATTTCTAGCCGATGTTTCGTGTGGTGTTTTGTTGATTGACGGGAGAAGCTAAGTGGTGGAAGGAGACAAGGAAAGCAGAATGAGGCGGGTGAGTGCTGCGAGATGTCATCATGTGATATTTGGCATCTCATCATGGCACTTTAAGAATGACAGGTCTTTCTCCATAATTCTTAACATTTTATCTAGTTCCAGGGAGCGCTTTGGAGATTAGCCTACTAGCATATCCTGCTATTGTGTACAATGTGTGCAGGGTTTGGAAACATAGCTCAAGAATGTATCTACTCTTATAAGGATAAATGGGAGATACTTTGTCTTCAGAAAATATAACAAAGACTAGGTATATTTTGGGAATAAATTTAAATTTACAGTAAGAATTATAATTACTTTCGCCAAGTAATTGTGAAAGATTAATATTTATTTATTTATTTATCTTTTGGAATTTATCTTTGACTCAGATGTGTCTGACTCAAGACCACATAAATAGCATAGTATTTGCATGTAATGGATGCATATCCTCCCACAAACTTTAAATCATTTAAATCTAGATTACTTACACTGTACAGTGCAAATGCTATGTAAATAATTGTATTTTTTAGGGAATAATGACAAAAGTTTATACATCTACAGTATATACACAATTTTTTGTCTCAATCCTTTCCATCTGTGGTTGGTTGAATCCAAAGATAGGTAGCCCATAAATACAGGATTCCAACTGTAATTGGTTGAGATGTGCAGTTAGATTCTACCCTGGCTGTGGTTCTCCATAGTGACTAACATTAGAATTACCTGGAGCATTCTGAAATTCCTGATAACCTGGTTTGCACCTCAGACTAATCAAATCAGAATCTCTGGGAGTGATACCTAGGAATCAGTACTTTTAAAACTTTTGATTATTTTGATGTATATTCAAGGTGAGAATCACTTGTTTAGGAAAATTTGAGGATGTAAACCATATTCCATTATAGTAAATAATGGAATTTTTATCTTAAGTTATGTAGGTAGCCTGGCAGAAATTTAAAACATGCAATTGGCTTTTCAATTATTTCTTGTTATCACTGCCTGTGAAGTTAAAGATATATATCCCCAACCTTTTGTCCTCTGCAGGTCAGTAGTGAGTTATATGTCTGCAGTTTTGTCATGAGTGAGCTATGCCATTAACACAGACTAAACATGTTTGTGTTTCTCCACAATATCAGAATTTCTTAACAATAAATTCACAAGCTGTACCACTTTCATCAGTTGCCGTTCACTGAGTACTTGTAGGGAACCTGATGGTCATAAGCTGGGTAATCACAGGTTCTTTTATTCCCATCTTGATTACTAATATTTACAACACTCAAGTCATACGTCACAACTGAGAAAGGGTTAAGGTGGGCATAGGGGTCCAGGAGGCTGCACAGAGAGCAGATAAAAAGGCAAAAAAGTTACTGCAAGTGGCCAGTTAAGATAAAGAACCAGTGAAAGAACTTATTGTAGGGTGGAGAAATGTCTGAGTATAGAACTTACAGGTCAGGATTCAGCTGGCAGTTTGTTTGTTTAGATTTTTACGTGACAGTAGAGTATATTTTGAAATAGTATACATATAATAAGTAAAACTTGTTCCAGTTAGGATATCATTATTGGGGTTGTACATGATGTAGAGTTACATTGGCCATGTATTTTTATATGAGGATAGGAACGAGATCTCTGATTCATTCTACTTTCTTTCTTATTACCATCCCCTCTCCTTCCCTTCATACCCCAGTAAATTTCTAATCTTCCTCTCCTTTGTTGTGAGTTAGCATCCACATATAAGAGAGAACATTCAGCCTTTGGTTTTTTGGGATTGGTTTATTTCACTCCTAATCAGCCCCTTTCTCACTCAGTCTTTTATATCTTGTTGCTCCAGCCAAGTGCATGTGGACTTGTTTCTCGATATATTTTTTTTCTCTTTCTTTTGCCCTTCATGTATTTTGGCATGTCCAGTGGATGCCGCCTCTATTTTTCTCCATCTCACTGGATGATGATCCCACCCTTGCCCCAGGGTGTGTCTCTTGTCTCTCCCCTGCACTCCTGTGGCAAACTCCTAATTGTTCTTCCACTTCCTTTCACACTCATTTCCTGATTGTCACTCCTTCTTCAAAGGCTTCACTAGCTTTTTGCACTTAGGATAAAAAGCAGACACCCTGTCCTGCCAGCATACCCTGGCTCTTGTCTCCTGTAACATCATCTCTTGATACTCTCCATCTATTGCAGCTGTTGTTTGCCCTGATAGTGGCCTGTGAACACTTATTTACTTCTTCCAAGAAGCTCTTATAATTTGATGCCTGAACTTAATAGCATAATGATATCATAATAATAACACTTTCTGCCACTTATTGAATGTTTTCTGTAACCCAGACAGTGTGCTGAGTGCTCCACAGACATTATCTTATCATGAAATTAGATGCAACAAGCTTGTAAAGTTGGTATCAGTCTTCCCAATTTTTGAAGAGGAAACTAGAGCAGAGAATTGGAGTGACTTGCCGAGGTTCATACTGTTAGTATGTGAGGGAGCCTGACTGTAAGCCTGACTGTCTGATCCTAAATCAGATCTTTGGTACTGAAATGTCAGAAGTATTTTGTTACCATTAAACTTGCAATGATTTTGCAATTCTTGGAGGACAGTCTTGAGCAAGCTCTAGAGGAAATCTCTCATTGAAATTGAAAGGAAACTTTAAAATATAACTTAATTACTTTACTGGAGACAACAAACTTCTCAATATTTTATGTCTTACTGACAATAAGAGACAGGAGGGTGTGAAAGTTGCAAATAAACTCTGTAATCAAACAGATGGGATTTGATCTCAGCATCTGCCATACTGTCATCTAGATCTCATAAGTGCTAGCTAGACAGTGTTCTTGGCACTTGAGGTACATCAGTGCTCAATCCTTTGGGATGATTTAAAACTTTGGTTCTATCAACTGTTTTTGTCTTGTAGGCTCACTATCGTATTGTTATTCTGTTATTGAATTCACTATAAATTTGAGCCATCTTGGACCCCAACCAAATGGGGTATGTTTAAGCTAGTCTTGTGACATGTCTCATAAGGACACTCTTACAGGAAGGCTCTAGTATAGTTTGCTTCCTTTCTTCCTCCCTTTCTCCTTTCCTTCCAATTAAAATGAAACATTAAATTTAACTTTATTAGATGTAATAAACTCAGGGACTTCATATTTTAATAGGGTAGCACAATAAACATAAGTGAGTAAATTACATTATAGTTTAGAAGATGGAAAGTACTATGTGGGGGTGGATAATAAGATCAGGATGGGGAGATATGGAGAACAAGACCAATTGTAGCATTAAACAGGCAGTCAGTGAAGTAGGTCTCAATGAGAAGGTCAAGACTAGAAGGAGGTGAAGGAATGAGCTAGATGGATATTGAAGGGAAGAGCAGAATAGAAGGAGAGAGTGCCTAGTGTCCAGGCCTAAGGAGGAGCATGCATGTGCATTTCAAATTGGCCATTGTGGGTGGAGGGGATTGAGAGAGGGTGGGACTAGATGAGGTCAGGGAAGTTCCAAGTATTTCATTGGTGACAATGGAGAGAACTGGCATTTTTAAAAGCACTTAATAGGGTTCTGCCCAGTGTTACAGAATCCTGCCTACCTCTTTGAG
Source organism: Geosciurus inauris (assembly GCA_004024805.1). Classification (NCBI taxonomy): domain Eukaryota; kingdom Metazoa; phylum Chordata; class Mammalia; order Rodentia; family Sciuridae; genus Geosciurus; species Geosciurus inauris. The sequence continues at coordinate 5,581 of PVHX01004221.1, read as the reverse complement.
CCATATCTCCTGCTACTCCCCCTCACAAATATGTGGTTACATTTCGAACAGGGAGCTCCTTAAAGAAGCACCACATATCTATGCTGTTTTAAGCATAGGTCTCTTCTCAATTAGACCAGAGACCCTGCGCCTAATAGAAGAAAAAGTAGGCCCAAATCTTCATCATGTCGGATTAGGATCTTACTTCCTTAACAAGACTCCTATAGCACAAGAAGTAAAATCAAGAATCAATAAATGGGATGGATTGTTCTTCTCAGCAAAAGAAACAATCAATGAAGTGAACAGAGAGCCTACAATCTCGGAGCAAAGTTTTGCCACATGCCCATCAGATAGAGAACTAATCTCCAGGATATATAAAGAACTCAAAAAACACCAAAAAAAACCAAACAACTCAGTTGACAAATGAGCTAAGGAGTTGAACAGACACTTCTCAGCAGAAGATATACAATTGATCAACAGACATATGAAAAAATATTCAACATCTCTAGTAATAAGAGAAATGCAAATCAAAACTACTCTAAGATTTTATCTCACGCCAGTCAGAATGGCAATTGTCAAGAATACAAACAACAATAAGTGTTGGCGAGGTTGTGGGGAAAAAGGCACGCTCATACAATGCTGGTGGACCTGCAAATTGGTGCAACCAATCTGGAAAGCAGTATGGAGATTCCTTAGAAAACTTGGAATGGAACCACCATTCTACCCAGCTATCCCACTACTCAGTCTATACCCAAAGGACTTAAACACAGCATACTACAGTGACGCAGCCACTTCAATGTTTATAGCAGCTCAATTCACAATAGCTAAACTGTGAAACCAACCTAGATGCCCTTCAATAGATGACTGGATAAAGAAACTATGGCATATATACACAATGGAATATTACTCGGCAATAAGAGAGAATAAAATTATGGCATTTGCAGGTAAATGGATGGAGTTGGAGAATATCATGCTAAGTGAAGTAAGCCAATCCCCAAAAACCAAAGGCCAAATGTTCTCTCTGATAAGTGGATGCTGATCCATAATGGGGGAGGGGGCACAGGAAGAATGGAGGAAATTTGGTCAAAGGGGAGGGAGTGAAGAGGGGGCACGGGGGCAGGAAAGATGGTAGAATGAGATGGACATCGTTGTACTAGCTTCATGTATGACTGCATATATGGTGTGATTCTACATCACATACAACCAGAGAAATGAGAAATTGTGCTCCATTTGTGTACAGTGAATCAAAATGCATTCTTCTATCATGTATACCTAAGTAGAATAAATAAAAAATAATAAAATGCCCTTCTCTTTTCCATTTTTATTGTGACAGGCTCTTTTAAGACGCACTGTGGAGCCTTCCTCTGAGAGGATCTCTTTAACTCCCTCTGAGGCTTCTCTCTGGGTCACCATGCATAGTACTTTGTATATACATTTGTTGTGATAACTAACATTTAATGAGCACTTACTATGGGTCATGCACTAAGTCATTACACGTTAGTTATTTATTCCTTCCACCAACCTTGTAAGGTATGTCCTACTGACATCCCTGTTCTACAGATGAGTAAAAAACATGAAAAAGTTTAGTAAGTTGCCTAAGAACATCCAGCTACCTGTGATGATGCTAGGAATTAAATACAAGGTTTCTGGCTCCAAAGCCCGTGTGCTTTCATAATTGTTATATATACTGCACCTCCACCATACTTACTATATAGCAGACAGTATGTACACCACACCATATTGCAAATATTAGTTTGTGTGCATGTGTCTTTCATACTGTTTGTGGATTCTTTGAGGGAAGACAACCATATTGAATTCATTCTTGCTCTTTGGGACTTGCTCATGTGCTCCCTTGGTTCAACTGTGATGAGAGAAACATTCTCCTGTAATTTGTAAGACATGAAGACTGTATTTCAAAATGTTAATGATTGTGCATCATTGATTCGGAATTGCATTTGGTTTTAGATTTCATTTTAATTGTGTCATTGTGCTTCTCTTTCTCCCCAGACCAGTATCAAAGAGGGACAGCTATTGAAGCAAACCAGCTCTTTCCAAAGATGGAAAAAGCGTTACTTCAAACTTCGAGGCCGGACACTTTATTATGCAAAAGACTCAAAGGTAATTCAAGTGAATACTAGTTTTAAGCAATTAAGGTTGTGGATGGGCTTTAAAGTTTGGTTGTATAAGCTGTTTTTTTCTTGGAGTCTCATGGAGGCTCCTTTACTATGTTATTGGTATAAATGTGATCCATCTTGGACCCCATCCCTTGGAGGTCAATTTCAGTCAGCCTCATACATGTTCCTGAGAATCATCTTATAGGAAGGCTGTACCGTAGTTCATCTGTCCTTCCCCTTCCTCTCCTTCCTTCCAATTATTAAAGTAAAATATTAAATACAATTTCTTAGCTCTAGTAAGCTCAGATTGTTGGCTTTCTCTCCTTTTCGTCTACTTTTTACCTTTTAAAACTTTTTCTGCCCACGGAGAGAATTGTTACAGTTGCTAAAAATTCCTACTCTGGCTCCAGATAAGGGTTCATATCCCAAATCTGCACATTTCATGGAGTGGTGTGGCTAGCATTGTTGAGAAGAGGCTTAAAGGTGATAATGCACATTGAGTAATTACATGATACTTGGCACAAAATAATTATCATAGTAGCAACTAAGACTAAAAATCATACTGAAATAAAAATCAAGCCAACATAAATTTCATTTAATAGTTGAATTAGAGAATAATAATTCATTCTTAGGAAGAAAAATTTGTGTAAAACATCCCCATTAAAACTGAAATTTTAGTACTACTTCAAAAATAAACATTAAGATTTTTTGCTACTGTGCCAGTTGGATAATTCCATTAAAAAAAAAAAAACATGTTCCTGATACAATTACTAAAATTATATACCAGGAGGTAAAAACAAACAAACCTAATTCTTAGTTTATGCAGCTGTAATAGAAGTAATAAACAAATACTTATGTAGGAGTACTAACCAAATAAAATAATCTTATTTTTAAAGTCAGGATGTTTAAGGTCGGCCCTGACCTGGCTCCATCCTGACTTCATGTTTGTCTCCAGAGGCACTTCTTGACAGTCTTCGACTTTCGGGCCTATGTTTTCCATCTGCTGAATGATTCTCTCCCTATCTCTACTTGATGAAACCCTCTGTTTTCTTTATTACCTCTTTCAAATAGGCCTTATCCCATCATTCATTTAATTTACTTTTTTTTTTCCTGGAGAACCCAACAGTGACTTTCCATAGCATCTTATTGTATCTTTCTCTTCCACTTTTAACAATCTCTCCTATATTATAGTTGGTTTTGTCTGTTTCGTCTCCCATGCTAGATTGTAAATGTCTGTCAGTCAGGGAGCATCTTGGTGTTAGAATGATTGAATGGGAGCAGAGTAGTGTAACTCTGTGGAAATTGGGGATGGGGACTGGCAGCTATCAGAGAAGAGGGCCCCTTAGGGCTGCATGTATATGTAGCTCAGTGGTAGAGTGCTTGCCTAGATGAGGGAGGCCCTGGGTTCAGTCCTCACACCACAAAAAAGGTGGCAGTTTAGACTCTGTTATGCCATCCTCACTAGAAGAACAGAATGAGTGTGAACAATGACTAACTCACTTTGAACTTGTGCATTGCTCATTTCTATGGAGCTTTTTCCAGTGGTTAAAATGGTGTTTAAGAGTACAAAAGAAACACATTTTCTATTTGTAGAGCACATTCACTATCTTATTTGGACATATTTATAGATGAGGAAAATAAGAATGTTCAGTAAATTGCCATGACCTGTGTCAGGATTAGTTCTCTCTTCTCACTTAGTAGACCTAGGAGCAATGATTTGGCCTTTACCTCTCTAGCAGAGTTGTTACAAGCTTGTGAGTATGTGTGTGTGTGTGTGTGTGTGTGTGTGTGCGCGCGTGCGCGCGCACGCACAGCACATTCCATAGGTTCCCTATAAGTGGTAGCTATTGTGCTTTCAGGGAGCCCAGAGCATTTGCATTGGAAGAGTGTGCTGGGGGTTCTCTAAAGTCCTTTTCAGTTAGGAATTTATGGCTTAGTTTTCCTTTATGGTTTCACTCATCTATCCTTAGAAGAAATTGCAAGGTATCACTCACGTAATTTTTTTTTCATTTTCTGATCCTTATTCTTGACATAGCTTTCATAGTCATGACCTGATAGTAACAATGTATTGAAGAGCGTGGAGCTAGGTTTTTACTTAATATGTTTATCTTCTTTTTTCATTAATAGTCTCTGATATTTGACGAAGTTGACCTCTCAGATGCCAGCGTAGCTGAAGCAAGCACAAAAAACGCCAACAACAGCTTCACGGTATGGATATATTCTATTAACTCCCTATGCGAAGGGTGTAAAATGGCCTTTCCTGAGTGTATACAGATGCCCAGTTCAGTTATCAACAGCGTGTCAACTTATGTTTGTTGAGGTTCTTATTAGGACAAAAGAAACTCTAAATAAATACATTGTACATTCTAATACCCGGTATCATTGTACATTCTAATACCCAATATCATTCCCAATAAACTTGGGTTTAAATGTTTTTTTTCTTTTAATTTGTACTTCTTAATTTTAGTGCTTTAAGTTGATACTTCGATCAATTCTGTGGTTCTTGAATATGTAAAATCTTCTGTTATTCATCAACAATCATAAAAATAATATTTTCACCTTCTCTCCCAGTTTTACTCCTGTTGCTATTGTTCAGGCATTTGCCATAGTTAGGTCTTCATTTCTTCTCACTTAGGTAATTTATTCAAGAAGTATTTAAGAGGTGTCTTCTGTTCTAGTTTCATCTTTTCCAATCACAAATGATTTTGTTTTGTAAGACCTAGCTGGTTCCCCACTGCATGTATAGTACAACCCCAACTCAGAGGTAAAACCCAGTAAGATCCTGCCTTAGTATTCCAGAGTTACTGACATTATTTGTCCTTATGTGCCCCACCCCTGGGGCACTTCTGCCTGAGCTTTTCTCGTTCCCCTGACTTGAATGATCCCTCCTTCATCGGCAGCTGTTGAAATCCTATCAGTTCTTCAGACATATTCCAGGTATCCCATTCTTCTTTTACTTCTTTAATTCACAAAATATAAGTTGAATTGCTACTGTGTGCCAGGCACTAATGCTAAACACAAGAAATTCAGAGATATATGTCTATATATCTGTATGTCTATAATTTCCCTTCAAATCTTCATAGACAGTTCAGTAGAGCTCATGTGGGGTCCCATGTATGACTGCACATTTCTTAGCTCCCCTTAAAATGCTTTGCTTTTGTCACACTCCCAATCCCCACTCCAAGAAGCCACCACCACTGCCCACACTAGTGTGTTGTGTCCCGTTCCCTGGGCATGCCAGGACAGGGGACATGGCAGATAAACAAACACAAAGAGCTGTGCAGAGGGAGAGGTGAGGGATAGAGGTGAGCTCTGGTAGAGGGAAGGGTGAAGAAGGAAGCAAATGAATTCAGATTTAGTCTTATTGATTTATGGGCATGAGAGATAATTCGTAGTGTAAATATTCCTCTCCCTGTCCCCCTTCCCCAGGGAGAGCTTAGTTTAAGAAGAGGAAAGCCCAGAATAGAATCCTGGGAAAATGTTAAAAT
>PVHX01004220.1:0-129317 GCA_004024805.1 Geosciurus inauris | reverse complement strand
TTTTAAACATTTGTCATTTGGTAAAGAATTAAGAGTTTTGAGTGGCCCCAAGGGTAAAGCCATAAACAGAACCTAAGCTCCTTTTAGGTGAGAATTTTCCTAATACTGCAATGAACCTAGTTCCCCAAACAGCCAGAGGGTAATGAGCTCTTATCTATGGAGACAGACAAGGAAATCAAGACCTGTCTGGTGATTACTGGTAGGGAAGGCAATGTTGGAGGATGGAGGCCAATTTAAGCCCTTTCAAAGTCCCAGCTCAGACATTCTCCAACTCTAAACCCTCCATACTTTCCCCCCTCAATTCTTACTCTCTTCTGGGTTCCAGCAAACACCACTGTGAGGAAGCTTCTAAATGTTTGCTTCCTGTCTGGACTTCTCAAGTGCCCTCCAGCCAGCTCCAAACCCTGGAATGTGCTCCACATTGAGAGTCAGCTTGTCTAAAACGGAACTAAACTCTCCTTCCCCATCTCCAGTAACTCCTTTCCCAACTTTCCTATTTTTGCACTTCCTGTTCCCAGGCCAAACATTACCCATCTACTTCCAATGTGCCCAGGGATCAGATCTAAACAACTGTGAATGTGTACTGTCTCTATTTGCACTCCTGCTCTCCTGTCCAGGTTTTTTTGTGTGCATGCACTTTTTACTGATCCTAAGCAATGGGCTTTTTTCTTTTTTAAATTTTTTAAGTTGTAGATGGACATAATATCTTTATTGTTATGTGGTGCTGAGGATCAAACCCAGTGCCTCACACTTGTGAGGCAAGTGCTCCAGCACTGAGCTACAGCCCCAGCCCCAAGGGCCTTACTTTAAGCAACTCTATGCACACTTAGTCCCCACTCCCACCATACACATACACAAACACACACACACACACACACACACTCTCACTCTCTTTTCTCCATCCTGAAATCTATTGCTGAACATAGTTCACCCTTCCTTGGGACTCGCAGCCAAAATTCATAAATTTTATATTTCACTCTGCTTCAAGCTTCAGATTTTTTTCATTTTAAAAAATTTTTCTAATTAGGTGTACATGACAATGCATTTTGATTCATTGTACACAAATGGAGCACAACTTTTCATTTCTCTTGTTGTACACAATATAGTTACATCATATGTGCAGTCATACATGAACCGAGGGCATTGTTGTCCATCTCATTCTACCATCTTTCCTGCCCCCATGACCCATCACTTCCTCCCTCCTCTTTGACCAAAGTTTCTCCATTTTTCCCATGTGCTCTCCCACATTATGGATCAGCATGCACTTATCAGAGAGAGCATTTAGCCTTTGGTTTTTTGGGACTGGCTTACTTTGCTTAGCATGATATTCTCTAGCTCTACCCATTTACCTGCAAATGCCATAATTTTATTCTCTTTTAATGCTGAGGAATATTCCATTGTGTATATATACCACAGTTTTTTTTATCCATTCATCTATTTAAGGTCATCTAGGTTGGTTCCACAGTTTAGCTATTGTGAATTGAGTTGCCATAAACATTCAAGTGGCTGCGTCCCTGTAATATGCTGTTGTTTTTTTTTTTAATTTTTTTTAGTTGTTGATTGGCCTTTATGTATATGTGGTGCTGAGGATCGAACCCAGGGCCTCCCACATGCGAGACAAGCGCTGTACTACTGAGACACAACCTCAGCCCGTAGTATGCTGTTTTTAAGTTCTTTGGGTATACACTGAGGAGTGGGATAGCTGGGTAAAATGGTGTTCCATTCCAAGTTTTCCAAGGAATCTCCATACTGCTTTCCAGATCGGTTGCACCAATTGCAGTCCTACCAGCAATATATGAGTGTGTCTTTCCCCCCACATCCTTGCCGACACTTGTTGTTTGTATTCTTGATAACTGCCATTGTGACTGACGTGAGATGAAATCTTAAGAGTAGTTTTGATTTGCATTTCTCTAATTGCTAGAGATGTTGAACATTTTTTCATATATTTGTTGATCAATTGTATAGTGTCTTCTTAGAAGTGTCTGTTCAGCTCCTTAGCCTACTTATTGATTGGGTTGTTTTTATTTTTTTCTCCTTTGGTGTTAAGTTTTTGAGTTCTTCATATTTCCTGGAGATCAGTGCTCTATCTGATGTGTGTGTGGCAAAAATTTGCTCCCAGAATGTAGGCTCTCTGCTCACCTCACTGATTGTTTCTTTTGCTAAGAAGCTTTTTAGTTTGAATCCATTCCGTTTATTGATTCTTGCTTTTATTTTTTGAGCTTTAGGAGTCTTGTTAAGGAAGTTAGGGCCTAATCTGACGTGATAAAGATTTGGGCCTACTTTTTCCTCAATTAGGCGCAGCGTCTCTGGTCTAATTCCTAGGTCCTTGATCCACTCTGAGTGGAGTTTTTTGCACGGTGAGAGACAGGAGTTTAGTTTCATTTTCCTGCACATGAATTTCCAGTTTTCCCAGCACCATTTGTTGAAGAGGCTATTTTTTCTCCAATGTATGTTTTTGGCAACTTTGTCTAGTATGAGATAACTGTATTTATGTGGGTTTGTATCTGTGTCTTTTATTCTATACCACTGGGCTAAATGTCTATTTTGATGCCAATACCACGTCGTTTTTGTTACTATTGCTCTGTGATATAGTTTAAGGTCTGGTATTGTGATGCCTCCTGCTTCACTCTTCTTGCTAAGGATTGCTTTGGCTATTCTGGACCTCTTTTTTTTTCCCAAATGAATTTCATGATTGCCTTTTCTATTTCTGTAAAGAACGATGTTGGGATTTTAATTGGAATTGCATTGAATCTGTATAGCCAAGCTTCAGATTTTAAGAATGCCACGTATGTACATCAAGGGCTTAATGTATGTGTGTGACCAACTATATTTCCCAAAGATGGCCACAACAATCCCTCCATCCCAGAAGCTTTTCTTGCTTTGTGACTTTGGCACTTCCCCCATGGATCTAGGTGGGCTTGTGAATATGTCAGAAGTGACACTTTCAAAGTGACACCTTAATGACCTTCAAAGATACATCAAAAAGGCAATCCAGTTTTTGCCTGGGTCTCCTGGGAAACTCACTCCTGGAGCTCAGCCACCATGATGTGAGGAAGCTCAGGCCCGTGGGAGCCCACAGGTAGGAGTAAGCTTTCCCAGCTAAGGTCCTGGTCAAGCTGTTATTAGTCACCAAACATGGGTGACAGAACTCTTCGAGGATTGACTAACCTGGAATTCTCAAGCCTTCCCAGTGAGATTCTAAACATCAAAGGATAGAGACAAGCTGCCCCATGCTGAATCATTTATAATTTCTTCATCCAGAATCTAAAAGCATAAGAAAATGACTGTTGTTCTATGCCATTAACTTTTGGTAGTTAGTTATCCAACAAAAGACCAGAATGTAGATTTCAAGAACCTTAAGAAGATAAAAATGAAAGGTGAGAAACAGATCTATAAAAATAATGCCCTAGGCTGGGCACAGTGGTACCTGCCTGTAATCCCAGCACTTTAGGAGGCTGAGACAGGAGAATTATGAGTTCAAAGCCAGCCTCAGCATGGCGAGGTGCTAAGCAACTCAATAAGACCCTATCTAAATAAAACACAAAATAGGGATGGGTATGTGGCTCAGTGGTTGAGTACCCCTGAGTTCAATCCCCAGTACCTAGTAATAATAAAAATAATAATAATGCCCTGAAGCGCATCAGTGCTATGAAGGCAGAGTCTATGGGAGGGAAGGAAAGATGGGCAGGTATTCTGGAAGAGGGGCAAGACAAGGAATTCCAGAAGGAGGAATAGCAGATGCAAAGGTACAGAATCATGATGAGGTTGCAGGCTTGGGGATGGATAAGCTGCTGTGTGTGTGTGTGTGTGTGTGTGTGTGTGTGTGTGACTAGTGACGGAACCCAGGGCCTTGTGCATGCTAGGCAAGCACTCTACCACTGAACTATATCCCCAGCTGTTAATTTTGAGACAAGGTTTTACTAATTTGCTAAGACTGGCCTAGAACTTTCAACCCTCCTGCCTCAACCTCCTCAGTTGCTGGATTACAGGCCACTTCATCCAGCAGTTGTTTGTATCTCAGTCCTAAAGTAGGAGGAAGAAGGTACATGGGCTACAGTATGAACACAGAAGAGAGTAGATTCATACTTTGGGACATTCAGGTGTCCCCTCAGAGTGCAGGCTTCAGGATTCAAGACTGGTGACCCAAAGACCAGTTAGACTAATGCCACTGCTCAGATCCACAACAGTGAGGGCCAAAACCAAGGCACTGGCTGAGATAGGGATGAAACATGGTCATGGAGGTAAATGATCAATTGTAGGAAGTGAGACAAGAAGGGAATCAACTCCCTCCTAGAAAGTCTTTCTTGACCCACCACAGGGTCCACACCAGACTACAGTCACCATGCACAGCTTGTTCTGTTGGGGATCAAAAAGCATGTGACCAATGGAAACACCATTTGACACAGTCATCCCACTCTTCGGTTTATACCCAAAGAACTTAAAATCAGCATACTATAGTGACACAGCCACATCAATGTTTACAGCAGCTCAATTCACAACAGTTAAACTATGGAACCCACCTAGGTGTTCTTCAACAGATAAATGGATAAGGAAATTGTGGTATATATATACAATGTAATAATATTCAATCTTAAAGAAGGATGGAATATGGCATTTGCTGGTAAATGGATGGAACTGGAGAATATCACGCTAAGTGAAATAAGCCAATCCCAAAGAACCACAGGCCAAATGTTTTCTCTGATATGCTGATGCTAATTCACAATAGGAGTGGGGAAAGAATAATTATTTTGGACTAGACAAGACAAGAGTGAAGAAGGGAGGGGGTATGGGAGTAGGAATGATAGAATGAATTGGACATTATTACCCTATGTGCATATATGATTAAATGACCTGTGTAACTCTATATCATGTACAACCAGAAGAATGAGAGGTTATACTCCATTTGTGTATGATGTGTCAAATGCATTTTACTGTCATGTATAACTGATTAGAACAACCACAACAAAAAGCATATGACCAACTATATCCTGAGTTCCTATGGGACAATCCTTCCATCACACCTTTGGAATCTAGCAGAAAGTCCCTAGGATGTGTTCTATAAGATCTATCCCCTCTGCCTCCTGAAGGACCTGGTTGGTACACAGCTCATCACCCCCGTGCTTTCAAAGGAAGACCTGTGAAAGCTGCAGGCAGAATTAGTGATCTCCTTCTATGACAGCACTGTCACAACTAATGCATGGCAGAAATCAGCAAAGGCTGCTAAATGCCACTGGAAATGCCTTGGTCAAAAAGGACCCAGGAAACCAGCAATGGACTACAGAACAGCTTGGCACCCCTATCTGCCCTCCAGAGAGGCCCACCAATGGCACCAATGCTGTCTGTTCCAGGTAGAGAATGACTTCCAGGTTCGGAACCCTGCCCAGCCCTACTGGGACCTTCCCACTCACCCCCTATTAGGTTCCTTGCCTCCCACTGTCATGTAGGTGGCTCCATGTAGGCTTTCCCCAGCTTGGGGGATTGCTCCCCTCAACCAGGGGCAGCAAGGATTTATTACCAGAAGATTCAGGGGTGGTAAACATCACTCAGGCAAGCCGAGCATGGTGGCACATGCTTGTAATCTGAGTGATCAGGAGACCGAGGCAGGAGAATTATGAGTTCAAGGACAGCCTGAGCAACTTGGTAAGACCCTGTCTCAAAAAACAAAAAGAACTGTGGACAAAGTTAAAGTTTAATCCCCCAGTACTAGAGGGAAGGGGACTACAACAAAAAAAAATTACTCAGGCAGAGAAAACATCCTTTTCAGATCCAAGAAGAGACCTAACCTCTCATTCTCCTTCCTGACAACTGATGTGCATGCACTGCATTGCCACCTGCAGTCACAGATCTCACCTGCAGAAGACCTGCCTCTTCCCCCAGGGGTCCAGGAACCTGTGCTGGGATCTGACTCTGCAGCCTGCCTAGGTTAGGACTCCAGGTGCCCCATCTGTCTCCTCCCTCTACAGCAAACTCCCTTCTTGGGTTCCCAAATCCCCAGGTATCTGCAGGTATTCAACAGCAGCAGCCTGCCCTCCCCACCCACGAGGCTCTGGAACCCCAAGGTGCAGGGTGAGGCTGGAAAAGAGTGGAACTCCACTCAAACACCACATTCAGTTGCCAACAGAGAGAGGTACAGACACGACATCAGTTTTTCACGTCTTTCCTGTCTCTCAGAGTATCAACACACTGAAACCAGATCAGCAATTCTTTACTAAAGGGAAATGGAAGGGTTAAGCAAGAAGAACAACATTATCTGGAAAGAGCAGAGTTCTCATTGGCTATTCTTCTTAGGGCTTCCAAGAAAGGGGAAGGTGCAAGATGTGCACAGAGGGCCGACTGGCCCGTCAGCAGTGACACACCATGTTAGAAAAACGTGTCCAAGATGTTTTCAGCCAGAATGATCACGTTGGTAGTTGGCCTCCACAACATTCGTTCACAGTGGAATCTCCAAGAGTAGATCTCACGGGACTCCAAGGCCGTGGTGGCTCCTTCCCTGCCAGCGGGCTAGCCAATCCCACCCAGTGCTTTCCCAACCACACACACCACGACTCTGTGCCTCTGTTCTGTCAGCAGCTGTTTGAGGGCTTGACCCTTCCAGTCCCACCCTTTCCCTCAGTCCCTGAGCTCAGCATCCACCTCTACACAGGCCAAATCTCTCCCCCCTCCCAAACAGATGGCCCCATTCCCTCAAACAGTACATGGGTTGTATTTATGGCTCGCTCTCTAGAGTTGATCAATTATTCATCTCTTAAGATGATCCTGCCCTCCTGGGATGTACTGATGAAACCAATCTGAGTGGAAAGACTTTTAGGGGACCCCTGCAGAGGATGTGCTTATCTGGCTGCTTCTGCAGGAGAGTGTGTACATACATGTTCGCTGGCTAGCCTAGCTGCATGTGTGCACTCTCCCTATCAAAACTGGCCCTCTGCAGACAGCAAACCCAAGAGGGTTATCTACAACTTCTTGAAGCCATCACATGAGGCAGAGGGTGTTCTTGTGTGAGGTGAGGGGAAGAAGTGTTTCTCATGGTTACTATGCATATATCAGTAAAACATTTTAACATCTAATGTTTTTTTGTACTACAGAACGGATGGACACAGATCTTCCAGTGGCTGGAGTAATGTGCACAAAAATGCCGAAATGGGCTTAAGTCCCTGAGGTCATCATATCTGGCAAAAGCAGAGCAGAGCTATGACTGTTCATGCCCTCTGACCTAATAATAATTAATGTGGCTTTGAGGAAGAAAGGAAAAGCAGCAGCACCAGGAAAAGTCTCTATAACACTGATGGAACACTCTTATGATAGGCGGAGATTCTTGCTAATCCTTCCACACTTACTTCATTTAATCATCACAAACTCCCACAAGATAGGGACCACAGATGAACACGCTGAACACAGAGAGGTTAAGTAACACTCTCAAGATCACAAAGCAGGGCTGGGGACACAGTTTAGTTGGTAGAGTGCTTGTGTTGCGTGCGCAAGGCCCTGGGTTCAATCCCCAGCACCCCCCCCCACACACACACAAAATCACAAAGCAATCTAGAAGAGGCTGTCCATTTTAAACATGTAAAATAAATGTAAAAATAGATAAAAATATAAGAAATTAAAGTCACATGTGCCAAAGATATTCCCTGAAGCATTAACAGTGTAGAACTACAAATAACGTGAGTGTCCAAACAGGCAAGTGATGTTTAAATGATATACTTCTTCTTTATGAAAATAAAATGGGGGAATAGATATGTGAAAAATACTTAGCTTCATTAACAGCAAAGAAATACAAAGTAATACCACAGTGAGACTCCACTTTATACCTATCATCCAGGACTAAGAGGAACATTCACTTGGTTAAATCTTGTCCTCCTTCAACTTAACAGTTTTGTGATCTTAAGCAAATTAATCTGTCTCCCTTTCCTCATCTGTAAATTGGGAATTAATAACAGTGCCTATCTCAAAGCTGTTACAATGATTAAACAAATAACTGTACAAAAACCACTCATAACAGCACCAGATACATCGTAAACACCATGAGAGGGAATTTTATATCAATACCAAGAACCTATAATTTAGCATTAACTTTGCCTTATACACTGGCAATAATGTGAAACAGGACAAACATTCTGGAAAGGTTTATGGCACTACATTTAATGTTGGCCCTCCATATTCCATTCAGGAGATAAGTATACAAATGTTCACAGCAGTATTACTCAAACACCAACGTGTGAAAACATTCCAAGTGCCCATCAACCACAGAATGGACAGTAGAATATTACAGAGCAGTGAGAATGAACAAACTACAGGACCATGAATGAAATCTCAGAAATTGCACTGGGGGGGCGGGCAAGCTTTGAAAAACTATATATGCTCTATTGATCCTAAAACCTCTAATAAGCAAACAAGAAAAGTTAAAATGTGTAAAACTATAAGCACATAAAATGAAAACTTTAAAAAGCTAAGGAAAGAAAAACACAAAATTCAAGGTAATGGTCACCCCTGGAGTAAAGAAGGGGGATGGGCTGGGAGAACACACAAGGGTGGGTGGGGTCAGTGATGCCATCAATGTTCTAGTTAAAGTGGGTAGAGATTTCATGTGTATCTTTTATCGTTATGCTCTTTCTATTGAACATACAAAACATTAGCTTAATATGCTTACATAAGAAAAATTATAACATTTTATCAGTAGGTTCACAATTGCTTAAAATAGGAACCTAAAGCATAAGGACACCTGTTAAATGAAGAAACGACAAGAATGTACTTCTTTTTTTTAAATATATTTATTTTTATTTATTATTTTTTTTATGTGGTGCTGATGATCAAACCCAGTGCCTCCTGCATGCAAGGCAAGGGCTCTGCCACTGAGCTACAATCCCAGCCCCAAGAATGTACTTCTTACATGGATACTTTGAGGGTTTTTCTGTTAGAGAAGTGAATACTATTTGAAGTAGAAAAACAAAGACCAGAATTCAAAATATTGCCTAATTTAACAATTCTATTCCATGAACAACACACACCTATGCACACATAAAACACCAAGAAGAAATACAGGGCACTACGAAGACTGCTTATCTCTGGGTGGTACAGAGTGGGTATATTTTCTTGTTTATAGTCTCCAAATTTTAATATACTTCAATTTTATTAAGGGGGAAAGGTTTTAGAGCACCAACTGAAAGTTTGTGCAAAGCTTGCGTGCCTGTTAATCTCTGGGACAGGAATTTGTGGGTGAGGTTTTTTTCTGTGCTATTTCTGTTGCTAGAGAGCTGTTCACAGCGCACAGAGATCACACACGCAAAGTAAGAAAATTGAGGAAAATGCCTAAAAGACCAAGAATATTCTGGAAGAGAAAGAATCAGGCTGGTTGAGGTGGGGTGCTAGGCTTGAACTCCCACTCATTAAAGATCTCTGCAACTTGCTCTCGGACCAGAATTCCAAACTACAGCGTGGTCACTGTGACCAGCGCTGGACGGCTCCCTCCCAGCTCACCACCCTAAAGCACCCCGTGGCAGGGCTGGCAGGCTAGGGCGAACAGAGCTGCAACCACTCTCCAGGGTCCCCCGCCAGCCTCTTGATCTGTAGCCAGGGAGCAGGATCCAGCTCTCCTGACGGAAGCCCCTGTCTCAAGCAGCTGGTGGCGGTCCGGCCAGAGGCCAGCAGGGAGGAAATCGAGCCGACCACATCTGAGGCCTGGCATAAAGCAGCAGTGGCTGCCTCCGAAGCCGCCAGCACACAAGAACCAGGTCATGACGCGCAGGCGGCTTCTCAGCCAGACGCAGCCAGAGCCCGGGCTCCCCAGCACACGCTCACCGGCGCACACGCAGCCCCAGCAGCGCTGGGCCACCAAGGGCCACGCTGCTGCGCACGTCTGCAGCCAGAAAAGCACCTGGCAGCTCTCAGCAAGGCGGGGCAACCCACAGCGTGCCCACTCGGTTATTCATACGAAGTTCCAGCACCACCTCCCAAGGAAACAAGAAAGCAAACTGCTGGCACCACAGCTCCCTGACAGAGCCGGCCCTTGGCTTACAGCCCCATATACTTTTCCTAAAGAGGCCCCCCAACCCTCAAAACTCAGGGACAGCTCAGGTGTGTTGAAGGGGTTAGGGTTAGGAAGAGCACTGGGATGGCTGCTATCGGTTTTGAGTGCGGGTGCCAACCACATTAAGCAAGCACTTTTACATTTAAATGTAACCTTTCAATTCCCACAACTCCAAGTGAGCAGATGAGGCACAGAGAGGGGAACTGATCTATTCCAAGGCTCAAAATTGACAGCAAGACAAAAGTTGAATCCAATATCAATACAACTGATGTGGATGCCCCTGGCCTCAGCTACCATGATTCTAATCATTCAGAATCTGGAAAATGAGCCCCTAAATTTGAGGGAAGTGCTCAGTAATTATTAATGGATTTCAGCTTCTTCCTCAAACCCCTGTCAAACAAGTTTATCCCCTCCTCATTCCTTTTTTAAGGACTCAAGAAGACAAGTTTTAAAAAAAATTTTTTTTCATTAAAATAAATCAATCTTTAACCGCCCCAAAATCTGAAGAAAAATTAAGTGGAAAGGTATTCACTTATAAGCCCTAAGATCAATTTTACACACTGGGCTGGGAAGTGGCAAAGGAGCACTGTGTGTCAGATACGCCTGTTAGACACCTGCTGCTGTTCAAAAGGCAGGACATGAAGGCATGCAAATAAATTCTCTTTACCCTAAACCTTAACTCTAAACAAACAAAACTCAAGACATATCCCAGAGCCTCATTTTCCATAGTCACCACTTGCTGGTCTGTTACCTCCAATAACTGAATGATGCCAGTAATTTGGGTCTTATACCTGTTCATCTGAAAGTCCCATCTGCAGTGTGGGGGAAGGGAAGAGCAACCTTGGCCCAGTCTCACCCATTCCCTGCTCCCTGGTCAGGAGTGGTGAGGAAGGTCCTGTAAGTCCCACTCCCCTGGCCTCTACGGCAGACCACCCAACCTCCTGCCCACCTCTACACCTCCCTTCCTCCTTAGGTTTTTGTGACCCTGCTGAATCCTGGTCCTCCTCCATTTTCCTTTCCCTCTATCCTCTCCAGGGATGAGAGCATCCTGCTCTCCTCCCTTCTCTCCCCCCACCCTTGGAAACCTCACTTCCTTTCAAGACTCCATCACTCAGCTTACATCAATAACCCAAAAGCTTTTTTCCTCCACTGCCCTCCAGCTGCCAGACATGATTCCACTTGGATGCATTTTAAAGCTCATACATTTAAAACCTAACTCAGGGGCTGGGGATGTAACCCTGTGGGGTAAAGTGCCTGCCTAGTTATGTGCAAGGCCCTGGGTTCAATCCCCAGTACCTCTAAATAAAGACATTACATAAGTAAAACCTAACTTAGCACCTGTTCCTCTTTACCCAGTGACTCCTCTTCTAGACAACTCCTGCTTTTTTTTGCACAGTACAAGGGAATGAACCTAGGGCTTCACTAGGCAAGGACCACTATCACTGCTCTATTTTATTTAGAGACAGTCTCACCAAGTTGCCCAGGCTGACCTTGAACTTGTGATCCTCCTGCCTCAGCTTCCTGAGTACCTGGATTATAGGTGTACACCACTATGCCACTTGGACAACCCAAGTGGAAAAAAAATGTTAACAGCTATTTTCCTGGGCACCCTATTCAAACCCTCCATCACCTTAAGTGTCCTCATCTTTATGTTTCCGTATGCAAGCAAACCCAAAACCTGCCACATGTGCCTTTTGAGAACATTTCCAATCTGCCTTTTTCCAGTTGACATAATCTCTGAATCTTTCACAGGACAATTACAGTAGAAGGCTCCTTGACTAGTCAGCCCACCTCTGCTTTCACCCCAGCAAACCACTGTTCGATTCACATTCAACTTACTGAGCCTAGAACCCACATCTCCCTGACCTCCACTGCCAGGCCACAGTCCCCTCTAATTCACAACTTTAATCTTCTCTTTTGGTTCAAACAGTAAAAATAAATAGATCAGTAGGTAAATGGATGAATGAATCACAGGCAATAAAGATCCTTCCATCAACTAGTGATTCTCCCAGGAACTTAAGTTTATAAACTTACATTTGTAAAAAGTCTTTTCTACACTGAGTGAAAACTGAAAACTTGTTATGAGGGGAATGTTCTTTCTGGTAAGCTATGATATAACTCAATGGAATATTACACTAGTCAAAACCCTTAACTATAAACATCAAGGAGAAAAAAATGGATGAAACAGGAAGCAAAAAAAAAAAAATAGCAAAATACCATACTGTATAAAGGTTTTGACTGGAACAATGTAAATCTATATATGCAAATGATTAAAAGGTAGGTTTTTTTGTTTTGTTTTGTTTTGCTTTTTTGTTTTTGGTACCAGGGATGGAACCCAGGGGCACTTAACCACTGAGCCACATCCCCAGGCCTTTTCTTTATTTTTTTATTTTGAGACAGGGTCTCGTTAAGTTGCTTAGGGCCTTGCTAAATTGCCGAGCCTGGCTATGAACTTGTGATCCTTCTGCCTCAGCCTTCCAAGCCGCTGGGATTACGGTATGCACCACTGTGTACCAGGCAGTAGTTTTTTTAAAAAGTGAAAATCCTCACAAAACTATGAAATTCTACCTACTATTGCTATTGGCACATTGTAATGATCATACCTTTCTTTTTATTTTTATATATATATATAAAATTATGTATATATACACATAGTCATAATCATACCTTTCTTATATATGTATAATTATGTATCTGTTCATTTATTCCTCTAACAACTATGTATTCAGCATTACTTTTAGACACTGAGGACAGTGTTGAAGGAGCAGAGTCCCCACCTCTTGGGACAGGGACTTGTTAGATGTTTGAATCTGTCTTAGATCCTGATCAAAATTAAGCTCCCTTAGGAATTTATACTGTACCAGTGCCACTAAAATGTGTGTAGCAGCATAAGCCTATATCACACACTGTGGCTTTGAATATGTGACGAAAGCAAGGAAAACTGATATTAACTAGGAATTTATCTCCAAGTGAGGCTGCCTGTTGTGTAGTTACCGATAGGATATCAAAGACATACCATAAACTCATTAAAGAGCCAGGGAAAACCCTGGTGGATGACCCAAGAGAATAAAAAGAGGTCAGAACGACAGAATGATAAGGAAGAAAAGGAACAGTTTCAGTAGAAATTGCTCAGTGAGATGGAAGAACAGGAGGCTCTTTTCACTATAAATTGAAAAATACCCAGAAAAAAACAATATGAGACTTCCACTGGCAAGAGATGACCACAGTGTGTGTGTGTGTGTACACATTTAATTATATGTTTTTTTTACAATGCCACATGCACTTTATTTATAAAATTCATAATTCAGTATGTTCAGTGGGTTTTTGTATGTTAAATTCTTCCCTAACTGTATCATGAGCATTTCCCCATACTATTAACTATTCAAGAGTTTCACCTCTAATTTTGAACTTGCCTTCTTTCAGTTGGCTTAATCTCTGAATCTCTCACAGGATAATCACAGTAGAAGGCACACATACTGTTCTCCCTGGTATGTGCATAACAGAGTGAATCTGCAGTGAATCTCTACGTTCACTACAATCCCATGGCATATAGTGACTGTCGGGGTAGTTTCTTGCTTTCTCCTACATCCGTTTGGGCTTATCATTCCCAAGGACAGGCATGAAAATGGGCAATAAGACAGGGTTGAATGGACACACTGCTCACCCTGAGCACTACAGGTAACAACCATAACAACAGAAGGGATTTTATTCAGATTAGCATAGAGTTTCATTTTATTTGAGGGACAATTTAAAAACATGTCCCTAGCAAGCCTTGGGAACAACAGCCCCTCTGAGACTAGAGAGGGAGCAGTGGGCACAGCAGTATCTATTGGTCCAGTGCCACGGGTGACACTGATGAGGCCTCCTAAGGACCCCTAAGACCTGCCCAGCAAGGGACGAGGAGACTGAACATGAGCCGCAGGGTCCCGCTCTGTCCTGCTCCCCGTGGTGTGAATACCAGGGCTGCTCTGCAAGCTCCATCAGTCCAGGGCAAGGTAAGCATCAAAGCTGGGAGCAAGCATCAACTTTCAAACCAGCATCACAATTTGACATTGCTGTGGCAACTAAGCACATGATCATTGTTTTAGTAATTCATTTTTACTGTATTTTACAAAATGATCAGCCTTTGATGGATTCGAAATTTTAAAAACAGGAGAGGGTAGTTAATGGGCACATGAGTACAATTGGAAAGGAGTGATTTCTTAAGTTCTATAGTACAGTTACTATGGTGGACAATTGTATATTTCAAAATACAGTGAATGTTCCCAACACAAAGAAAGGATAAACTTCTGAGGTGACGGATATCCAATCACCACCCTGATCATTATACACCATGTCCATGTATTGAAATGTCTCACCATTTCCCATAAGTATGCATATTATGTGCCAATGATAAAACTTAGTCCTTCATCAGAAAATTTGAACAGCGTTATCGTATATCATTTAAATGTTAACGCCAGCCAATTCATGCAAGTAACCAGGAAAAAATCATTGAAATGATCACTCTAGCTACCTCACTTGATATGAATATCTCACAAACCTTTAGAGCGCACCAAGACAGTTCAATGAGGGAAAAACGTCTTTTTGACAGTACTGGGACAACTAGACAGCCACATGCAACAGAATGAATCTGCATATCTGCCTCACACCACATACAAAAATCCACTTACAACAAATCTAAGACCTACGTGTACATCAAGACCTAACTTTATATAAATTTCTTAAAAAATAGATATAAATATTCCTTATCTTGGATGAGACACTGGTTTCTGAGATGTGATACCAACAGAACAAGGATCAACCAGATTTCACCAAAATTAAAAACTCTTGGGCTGGGATTGTAGCTCAGCGGTAGAGCGCTTGCCTTGCATGCGTGAGGCCCTGGGTTCGATCCTCAGCACCACATATAAAGCAATAAAATAAAAACATTGTGTCCATCCACAACTAAAAAAAATTTAAAAAAAAAAAAAAAACTCTTCAGCTCCAAATGACACCACCAAGAAAGGTGGGGGCATACTATGGGAAAAATATTTGCAAATCGTTTTACTCATGAGAGACTTCTGTCTTCATAGAAAACAATAATAAAATGACAAACCAATTTTAAAAAGGGCACATTCACACAAAAACTTGTATGTGAACATTCATGCCAGCATTATTCACAATAGCTGTAAAGGAGAAATAACACAAATGTCTATCAACTGATGAGTGGATAAACAAAATGTGGTCCAGTCACCCCAAGGATTATTATGCAGCCACTAAAAGGAATGAAGTATTAATACATGCTCCAACATGGATGGCCCTTGAAAACACTGCATTAAGTGAAATAAGTCAGACACAAAAGGTCACACACTGTATGATTCCATTTATATGAAATGTGCAGACGAGGCAAATCCACAGAGACACTAGTACACTAGTGGTTGCCAGGGGCTGAGGGAGTTGGGGAAAACCAAAGGGAGGTTAATGCTATTTGCTATGGTTTCTTTTGGGGTTGATGAAAATTTTATGAAATAGAATGGTGTTGGTTGTATAACTCTGAATATACTAAAACCACTGAACTGTAAACCTTGGGTCAATTATGTTAGATGAAGTATATCTCAGTAAAACCATAATTTGAAAAACCTTTAGAGAAAACCTTACTCTCCATCTCTGTAAGAAACTATAAGAAATGCAGAAGCCGAATACCTGCTCAAGAAGGGGAGGGGAGGACTGGGCTGGTAAGCTCACCCTTAAACAGAGACACAGGCAGAGGAAAACCCGGAGCAGGAAAAGCACATCTTGTAATTCCCTCACAAGCATTTCTCCCTTCATTTTCCCATTAGAGTATAGGTGAAAGTGAAAACAGGAGGATCTTATCCCAGGGACCCTGGTGGCAGCAGTTTTTTCCATTAAAGGCAGACAAGGAGAGCACCTCCCACACCTCACTGTCAGTCTCTGAAGGGGATCCCTGGGTGGCAGGAGTAGTGGCAAGAATGTAATTTAAGTAATAAGCATGTCCTCAAAGAATTAAATGCAAATCATTAGATGAAAAAAAAAATCATGTCAATACCTACAACACAACTGGGGGCCTGATACTGCAAGATAATCTAATAGTCAATTACCTGTGAAGCATCCCCCTTGTGATGTAAATGACCACTCTAGAAGTACTACACTGGAGAGGGGATCCTGAGCAGAAACCAGCTTACTCTGGCCCAACCTAAGGACATAGCTCAGTTGGGACATAACTCTGGCTAGGGATGAAGGCCCAGCTGAAGACCCCAAAGTAATGGAGGCAGGGTGCATGGCTAAAACAGACACCTCAGCCTGAGGGAGTTCCTCCTCAGAAATCAGCAATTGTGCCCCACCCAAGGTAGTGATCTCGTTCCCCAGCACTGTTCTCAGGGAAAGGCAGTGGCTGGACCAGTTTTAAAGTCCCTCTCTCTCCAGCTATGGCCCTAATCCCAGGCCAACACCAAACCAGCCAAGGAAATGGTGGGGTGTGGGCTGTGGCCTGGCATTGCAAAGACAGAAAGGCAAAAGGAGAAAGGAGGGAAGGCAGTTCCCTGGGGAGCTGGCTCTGTTCCACCTCTCTGCCTATGGCCTTGGTGACCAGATTACTGCCCAGCTTTGCTAAGCCTGTCTTGCTGTAAGCTCTAGGCAAGTCATTTATTTACCAGGGCCTTGAGTTCCTCATCAATTTTTTTTAAAAGTTTTAAAATATTAAAATAAAACATATGCATGCATATGTAACAACATATCCTACCAATATGTACAACTATAATGCATCAATAAAAAAATTAAAAAAAAAAGAAAAACTAAGGAAAAAATGACCACCGAATACTGAATGTGACGTTTGATCCAGGGGTTTTTCTCCTACAAAAGAAGTTATTGACAACTGTCAAAATATGATTAAGGTTTGCAGATCAGCCAGTGATACTGCATTCACAATGAAACACACAGAACAAAGCAAATGTAGTAAAATGTTAACATTTGGGAATCTGGGTGAAAAGAATTCTTTGTACTATTCCTGTAACTTCTGAAACTCTGAAATTATGCCAAAAAAAAATTTTTTTTAAAGAGTGATTGTTGCTGGGTATCTTGAAGGGTCTTCCAGTTTCTGTGAAAAGGTAACATTCTTCACGGTTTATGGGTGAGGAAGAGGAAACAGGATGAAGTGTGTGGTTGCTGTCCATGGCAGCAGAGGGGCTCTAAAAATCAGGTTCTCTCCCTGAAGTTCATCCCCTCCACCAGCCCCAGGTTTTCCAACTGAGGGACAGTGAGCATGAGACAAAATAAAACACTAATAAATTAAAAGAAATACATAATATTTTCCAATATAGGAAGCACTCATGAATAAGAAAATTCAAAAGAAAAGGAAGAAAATCAGTATATATTCACAGAGAAAAGGATGCTGACCACAACTAAACACAGCAATAAAGATTTGTAAATCAAGCCGGGTACAGTGGCTCATGCCTGTAATCCCAGCACTTTGGGAGGCTGAGACAGGAGAATCGTGAGTTTAAAGCCAGCCTCAGAAACGGCAAGGTACTTAGCAACTCAGTGAGACCCTGTCTCTAAATAAAACACAAAATAGGGCTGGGGATGTAGCTCAGTGGTTGAGTACCCCTGAGTTCGATTCCTGGTACCAAAAAAACAAAAACAAAAACAAAAAAAAACAGATTTGTAAGTCAAGACCTTTTACATCATTTTTATATCAATTAGAAAATAGTTTTTTATTATAAACATGTATTATTTTTATAATTGGGGTAAAAAACAGACATTTAAAATTTTTTTAAAAGACTATTCTAGAAATGCCAAAATATTAATAGGAGTTCTAAGTGGAAAATTAAAGAATTTTAACCCTAACCTATCTTTTCTGTGATGAATTTGCCTTCTGTGTAACAACAGCAAAAAGTTTTAACTATTTCCAGAGTTTGATACCAGAAACGGAACTAATAGCTTTTACACTTAATCTCCCTTGTTTTCACAAGCGTATGCATAATGCCTGGCCTTTTTCACAAACCATCACAAGGGCTTAAAGGCATGTCTCTCCAGTCCTGATCAAGTATTGGGAGCCCGAATAAACAGAGCCCTTTTTTGTTATATTAGTCCCCAGTGGAGCAGTTCTCAAACTCCAGTGTGCTTAGGAATGCCCCTGCAGGAAGCTGGCTACAGATGCTGACACCAGGTCTCACCCCCAAAGGGGATCCTGATACAAGTGGTCCCCAAACTACCTTTTGAGAACTCCTTTCCAATAACCCTGCAGGGGTGAGGATGAGCCCTACCTGATCTGGAAGCTGAGAGAACTGAGACTCTTGCAGGCTGACAAGGGACGGTGCTCTCTCTACCTCACAGGTGCACACACAGGCTTGAGCCGTCAGCGTTCAGTGCTTTTGCTCTTTAAAAGGATAATGCATGGACAGGAAAGGCAGGGGTAGGAACAGGCTTTGTCCAACAGGTGAGCTGAAGTCCTGAGCAGCCTGGTCTTGCAGCCTCACTGCCAGAATGTGCTCTGCTCTGGGAGAGGCATTTGGAACAACTCCACCGGTTCACAGAGGTCCATCTGTCAGAGTTTCTGCTCAGCACCCTGAGAAGGCAGCTCCTCCAGAGCTGGCAGAGATACAGACTTGGCTGCCAGGAGGGGCCCTTCTCAGCCCCAGGGCCACCTGGCACACAGTGCCTTACCCACCCCAGGTGGGCGCTGGGAGATGCACTAACATGAGATGGGATGGGGGCCCAGAACATTTCCACTTCCCTTCCTGACCCACAGCATTTCTTGGGTACACCCTTGCTTTTCCTGCTTCTGGGGAATTAAACTAGCAAAGAAGCCAGAGAAGCATTTAGATCTCCTCTGTGGCCCTGAGCTTGGGAGATAAGTGGAAAGGGATAGCGAGCCCAGACCACCAGCTAAATGAGTAACATTTTGCTGCAGCAATGAAGTGAAAAGAGTGACATGCTGGCGCACAACTCTTGCAGAGGGATGTCATCCTACTCCTGTTCTCTACCCCTGCCTTCTTACGAACAGCAGGGGTTTCCTAAACTCCAAGTTCCTGCCCCCAGGCTCTTGGGTCCCTGCAAAGCCAGTTTTCCCAGGCAGGCAGGCAGGCATCTCCATCCTGGCTCTTGGGGCGGCAAAGACCAGGGTCCTGAGGATCTGCAATGACCACCAAGGAGGCAAGGTGGATGAGCAACACACCCCAACAGCCCCATCAATAAACAGTGCCTTTTTTTTTTTTCCCCAAACCCAGGGCCTTATGCATGCAAGGCAAGCATTCTACCAACTGAGCTATATCCTCAGCCCCAATAAATAGTGCCTTTGATTCCCAAGTACCAATAAAAGCGTAGAAGGCAAACACCACAGGAATAAATTTGATGGGAATAAACTTGACCTAGTAAACACTTCCGGGAACAGACTCTGGAGAGGACGGCAGCGGGACGAGAAAAATGCTATCATGAGAAAGGAGACTGGGCATGGAAATGGGAAGACAGTTTCACCAGTGGTCTTTATAAGCCCCGCTTCCAGCCTTGCTGAGTCCTCTTCCCTGAACAGAAGTTGCATGTTTGTTTTGTGCTACCTTCAGGTGTTTGGGAACCAAGAAAGCAGTTCTCCCTACTAGTTAGTACATTAATAATGAAGTTAATGACAAGAAGGTTGCAGTCCCAGAGTAATTATAAGGTATGGGCTCCTTCCTAATGTCTACATGTGGGAAAATGGCCCAGGACCTTTTTCTTCCTGTGGGGACAAGGTGGGTGCCCCATCTGTTATCTGGTTTACAGACTCCAGGCTTGGAGCCAGGGCTGCCTTAGGCTCTGCTCCTTCCCTTGGCCCAGGCTGGCACACTTTGAAGAAGTGATGTGATGTGATACTCACTGTCTCTCTCACCAATTTGATTCCACAAGCATTTATTAAAAGGATTTACTGCATGCTAGGCTTTGTGCCAGGTACTGACAACATGAAATTGATACGAGGAGCACCCCATCATGAGGAACCCATACCCACAAACTGCAGTACTGACACAGAGATACAGTGTGCTACCAGGACTGAGGGACAGAGGACGACAGGGAAGTGTCAGAAACAGCAGCACAGAGCAGTTGATCAAAAAGAAAAAAGAAGAAGTTTTTCTAATGTGCCTGCAGAGACCGGTTAAAGAGTACAACAGGGGTGAGGGGTGCTGCTCAGTGGCAGTACCCTTACCTGGTGTGCACCCCACACTGAATAAAGAGCAGGGACTGCAACAGAAATGAACCCATTCACAACAGCCATGAACAGCTCCAACATGCTTAGGAATGAATTTAACAAGAAATGTGTAACAGCCAAATGGAGAAAACTTTAAAACTTTGATGGACATCCAAAAAAGAACAGAATAAATGGAAAGATATCCTTCCCTTCCTTTCGAAGGGATAACTCAATAAAAAGCTGTCTATTCTCCCCCCAAAATCTCTAAGTTCTATGTGATTCCAATTGGAAACTCCCAACATTTCTCACAAAACTTGACAAGTTGTCCAATACCTTATCTGGAGAAAGAAACTAGGATGAAAAAAAGAAAGCAAACAATGTTGTGGTAAAAGAGTTTTCAGAACAACTGAACTTTTAAATAAAAACAGTGGTAATCAGACCAGTGAAATACACAGAATCAGACTAAGAATTCAAGAGACCTGCAACAAGGTCCTAGAACACCATTGAATATGAATGTTTATGAAATACTTCACATGGAATTGCAAACCACTGGGGAAAGTATAAATACTCAATGAAGAGAATGGAGATAACAGGCTTTCAATTTGGGAAAAGTTCAATCTTATCTTAGATCATATACAAAAATACACGTGTCACCATAGAGATCTGAATGTCTGAAATGAAACTATAAGTAAAAACTCAGAAGCCAAAATATTGATAATAACAATTGTACAAAAATCAAATCTCTGTAGACAGATACTATGAAGGCCAAAAACTTTTCAAAATAAAACAGACTTCGGATAGGGGTGTAGCTCCGCGGGGCGGCAGAGAACACATTTAGCATTTGCAAGGCCCTCAATTCAATCTCAGCACCAAAACAAACAAACAAACAAAAATAAACTGGGTGTGGTGGCATACAACTGTAATCCCAATTACTAAAGTGGCTGAGGCAGGAGGATCACAAATTCCAGGCCAGCCTCAGCAACTTATCAAGACTTGTCTAGTTGGCCAGCTGGCGCACACCTGTAATCTCAGCAGCTTGGGAGGCTGAGGCAGGAGGATTGCAAGTTCAAAGCAAACTGCTAGCAACTCAGTAAGACTCCATCTCTAAATAGAATACAAAATAAGGCTTGGGATGTGGCTCAGTGATTGAGTGCCCCGGAGTTCAATCCGCAGAAGCCTCCACCCAAAAAGACCCTGTCTTAAAATGTAAAAAGGGCTGAGGATATAGTTCAGTGCTTGCCCAGCATGTTAGAGGCCCTGGGTTCAATCTCCAATGCCTTCCCCCCAAAAAATACACAACAGAAATTGACAAATAATATATTAAGAACTTTTATGGATCCACAAAAAGATAATCTAAGAGTAGATAATGGATATAACAGGTAACATACAGAATAAATTCAAAATAACCAACATTTTGGAACATTTTAACTTCACTAATAAAAGAAATTAGAATGAGATATTTGAACTTATCACTGGCAAAAATTAAGGACTGAATTGCTCATTCAATGATAGTGAAGAATAATTTATTAGGTATTATCAAATTACCTTTAGAAAAGGTAACTTAGTGATAGCAATTAAAAATTTCATTTAGGGCTGGGGTTGTGGCTCAGCGGTAGAGCACCTGCCTAGCACATGTGAGGCACTGGGTTCAATCCTCAGCACCACATAAAAATAAATAAATAAAAATAAAGGTGTGTGTCCATCTACAGCTAAAAAAATTTTTTTTTAATTTCATTTGTATGATTTTGTCCTATAACAATCACCTAGACAAGTAACAACCAAAAAAATAATCTATGTACAAATATGCTCATTACTTCATTTATAACTGCGAAAAAAGTCTAAACTGTGAATGTCCATCAATGGAAACAAGTTAAATTACAATAAACCTATAAAATGAAATACTTCATAGCCACTTAAAAGGCTAAGACAGATGTACTGACATGGAAAGAGGTCTTCAACATATTAGCAAGTGAATAAAAAATTACTCCAAACAGGTATGGTACAAACACATAACTGCCAGAAAGGAGTAAAATAATGTACTTATTTTAAAGCCTGGAAAGATGTATAAATTGTTAATGATTTACACTGGAAAAGAAATAAAGATCCTCAGTTTCTGATTATATGCTTTCATATTATTTTAGTTCTTTAAATGGGCACGTATTACTTTTCAAGTTCAAAAAAATTTCTATTTAGAGAAAAAAAGAACACTACTACTGTGGTTTCTAAGTTGAACTCAAAGTCCATCCCTTCTCCATCCCACTGTCCATAGCCTCCCCTGCCCTTTAAGGCTAAGAAGTTGGGTAAAGGGTAGCTGGGCGTGGTGGCGCATGCCTGTAATCCTAGCACTTTGGGAGGCTGAGACAGGAGAATCGCAAATTCAAAGCCAGCCTCAGCAACAGCGAGGTGCTAAGCAACTCAATGAGACCCTGTATCTACATAAAAACACAAATTAGGGCTGGGGATGTGGCTTAGTGGTTGAGTGCCCCTGAGTTCAATCTCTGGTACCAAAAAAAAAAAAAAAAAAAAAAAAGTTGGGTAAAGGGTAAGAAAAATCTCTCCCCAAGGTATTGCGCCTTTCTCCCTTAGGTCAAGTTATTTCTCTGCTGGCCTGAAGAAGTTCATACCCACAACAGGCCCTGCTGAGCACAGAAAGAAGAGACTGGGCCTTGACACTGTGGATCACTGATGCCCTGTACCTTGAGCTCTAGAACAGGAATACAGAGATGGATATACAGAAGGCTGTGCCCAAGAGTCAAGAGACACCCACCTCACTTTTCCTAGTATCTCTCTTTCATCTTCTACTGTCCTCTCTAGGATACTTATCAGAGCCTTAAAGACACCAATGGGAACATATTTTCTAGGGAGTACATGAAAGAAGCAGAGAGCAAGACTTTTACCTACACCCTAGCCAATCTCAGGCCATGAGCTCTGGGACTTTTATGTCCTCTTTCACTGTCCTAGCTTCTAGCTTCATTTCCTCTGTGCTAATGCACAAGGCTTTTCTAAACACCATTACTAAAACTTCCATGTGGGTTTAGGATATGAATTTAGGACATGTCCTAGGCAATAAATTCAAATAGACTGGTTACGTTAAAAAAAAGTTTTCCACAGGTCCTGGTTGCCAAGCTGGTAAGCTATTACTAAGGTCCCCACTTGGGGCTTTGTAGACAAAGCCCCAGAGAATTATCAAGAGCTACACTGCCTGGGTTGCTCTTGCTGCTCTGAAAGGATTGTGCTCAGGGCCCCATTGGGAGGAAGGTGGTCAGACTGAACAGAGGACTTGGTATTCACATGCTGGTTCTCTCCAGAAGCTCCAATAAACAAATTATCAAAACCTATAGAAGGGGGACTGGGGTTGTGGCTCAGTGGTAGAGTGCTTGCCTAGCATGTGTGAGACACTGGGTTGGATCCTCAGTACCACATAAAAAACATAAAAATAAAATATTGTGTCTACCCAACACTAAAAAATATTTTTTAAAAAAACCTATAGAAGAAGCCCACAGTCAAACTCAGAGAAAGTCATATTTTTAAAATGCATTATCAAAGAAGAAAGTATAGGTATTTTCCTGTCCCCTCTCGATACCAGGGATTAAGCCCAATATAGTAAGGGTCCAACAGAGAATATAGAGAAAGGACATACTGAATAAGACAATTTATGACTAAAAGCAGAAATTAATGCTTTAGAAAACAGGATAACTAACAAATCTATTTGCTTTTAAATTTCATATACTAGAAATGCAGAAAAAAGTCAGTACTGAGAAGTGAAAAGCAATTAACTGCATACACATTAGGCTAGTAAATCTGAGTAGATCGCTTTCATGGAAAATACAAAGCAAACATTTTACACCAATAGCTACAGGGGAAGGGAAAAAGAAAAAAAGAAGAAGAAAAAAACAAAACAAAAAACAGAAGACTGCAAAGGCCTATCCCTGAAAAAAGAACCAGGCATGGTGGCATGCACCTGCAATTGCAACTACTTGGGAGGCTGAGGCAAGGGGACTGCCAAATTTGAGGCCAGCCTGGGCAACTTGGTGAGACACTGTCTCAAAATAAAATTAAGAAGGCTAGAGACATAGCTCAGTGGTAGAGCACTTGCCTCAAATGAAGTAAAGCACTGGGTTTAATCCCTAGTACCCCGAGAGAGAAAGAGAAATACCAAACTCAGAGAAAGAGGGAAATACCAAACTCAGATGGTTTCATCAGATTTTCAAATCTTTAACGAACAGAATTTTTACTTAAGCTATACTATTTAAAGTTTATCAGAGTCTACAGAATAAAAGTTTTCCGATCTATTGTATGAAATTTCTATTATTCTAATACTAACATCTGACAATGAAAACACAAAATGAAAATTATAGGTCAATTTCACAGATACAGATGTTAATAAATCAAATAGCATATTTAAAAACACCCCATTATCAAGTATATTCAAGGAATGCAAAGATAGTTCAATATTAACACAATTCACCTTACTAACAGGTAAAAGTGAAATACCATTTGATCTTCAAGCCATGCTAAACAGACATGACAAAATCAAACACCCACTGCTTATAGGAAAAAATCTCAATAAAATGGAATAAGATTTCTTTGATATACAAGAAAGCCAACAACATCAGAACTCAATGAGCAACATCATGCTTAAGGGTAAAACGCTACAGTCATTCATACTAAAATGAAAGAAATCACCAAGAAGATAGATATTCGCTATCCAATAAATATTTGGTAAGTGATTTAACATGCAAGCACAGACATCCCTGACTTCCATTCCAGCTCCGCCTCTAGTGAAACATCAGCCTTTGGTCAAGCCACTGGCCTGATTCTCAGTTTGCTTATCTGAAAGTAAGGCTACTACCACCTGTCCCAGAGTTGTCATGAGACCTATGGAAGAGAACTGTGAAAATTTTGCCCATGTGCCCACCCTGCACACGGGAAGCTCTCAATAAATGGTTTGACTACTAGCTGTCATGTAGGGTAAATACATAATAATATACAAGCTACAATGCAGCATGATTCCATTATAAATAACACTAGTATACAGCATGCATATGGAGTGCTTGTCCAGAACAAAATCTGGACAGGAACTCCAGTTAATAGTGATTAACTGGATTGTGAAATAATGGGCAAATTCCTCCTATTCTATCTACTCATATTTTCCAAAGAATATACTACTTATATAAACAAAAAAGGCACTGAGCTGGGCATGGTAGTGTACACCAATAATCCCAGCTACTCCAGAGGCTGAGGCAGGAGGATCAAATGTTTGCAGCCAGCTGGGTTAACTCACCAAGACCTTGCCTCAAAATAAAACAAAAAGTACTGGGGAACATCCCCAGTCTCACAAAAATAAATTAAAGAGACCCAAAGGCCAAAAAAGAATATAGATTTTTGGATTTATCCACAAATGGGAACCAGCATTTCTAAAGGCCCAAATGGAAAAGAAACTAAAGGGGCTAAGGAAGAGGATAATACAGGGAAGGGGCTCACAACATCCCCTGCCTTGTGCCCTATTGGTGACACCTATCACTTACTCCAGATGCACCCACACAAGTGGGTGGAAAGTACTGAAAAGCATTCCTGGTGAAGTCAAGCTCAATCCCTCCAAGTCTAAAGCCTGGGCACACTGCTATGCTACCGACTGCTTGACTTCACCTAAATACCACAGAAAATTCTGGGCACTGGGAAAAAAGCATGGGCACACATTGCTTGATCCAGGTGCTGGTTACACTGGTGTTTATAAAAATTCACCACACTGTATATACGATGTGATTTTTGCTGTGTATATGGTTCAATTGAGTTTTTACAAATAAAAAGCCTAGAGAGAAAACTCAATTTCTATCATCTGCTACAGTTTCCCTCTGAAATTCTGGTTTTAATAACTATGAATTCATGGATTAGTTTCATGGAATAGAATATTCAATACAGTGTGACATGTTTGTCTTTACTTTTCCAGACTCTGTACTATCACTAAAGTTATCAATGAATGAGAAATGAATTCTGGGCAGCCCTCAGGTGCAGGAGACACAGAAGTGCAGGTGGACAGAGAGTAGGCAGCTGTTCGTGACCCTGACTGCTCGATCTAATCACCTGGGGAGCTTAAAAAAGTGCTGGAACCCTGGGCTGGGAATTGTAGCTCAGTGGTAGAGCACTTGCCTCACATGCATGAGGCACTGGGTTCGATCCTCAGCACCACATAAAAAAATAAAGATATTTGTGTCCAGCTACAACTAAAAAAAATATTAAAGTGCTGGAACCAGCTCTACTCCAGACCAACGACACCCAGCTCTCCAGGGCTGGGCCCAGACACTGGCGTTGTTTTTTGTTTTTAATATTTTTTTAGTTGTAGATAGACACAATATATTTATTTTAATGTGGTGCCAGGGATCAAACCCAGTGCCTCACATATGCAAGGCAAGCACTCTACCACTGAGCCATAATCCCAGCCCCAGACACTGGTGTTTTCTTAAAAAAGCTCCTTGGATGGTTCTAATATGCAGTAGGGGCTGTGAACCACTAGACTAGTTGAACCAGAGGAACTGGTCACTGGAAACTCTAACTCTCTAGGCAAGTTGAAGCATGGCTCCTGCCTGCCTTGATGGAAGCTAAGAGGTGGAGTGTCCTGGCATCCATCCAGATCCTTCTCCACACTGCACCTCCCCCAGACCTCAGGCACAGTCCCAATGGGGAATGATGCCCCCCACATGAAGGGTACAGCATCTACAAAGTGGGAAGGAGGAGTTCCCCAGGGCTAGACACAGAACCCTGGCTCCTGACTCTGGGTGTTCAGGCTGCTCTGGACCACTTGCCAGGACAGCCCCAAGACACACGCCACACCAACCACACAAACCCAGAGCTAAGCCCTAACTACTACTCAGGGTCCAAATGACGCCTCTGGGAACCCACAGCTGGAAAACAGGAAACCAAGGAGAAATAATAGTAGAAAAAAAGGCCACAGGGCAAAGGTCAGCATAGAGCTCAACCATCAGATAGGACTAGCTCAGGGACAAGTGGCAAGGCCAGCAAGGAGGGAGATGCCATGTGGCCTACCTGCCCAGAGTTGCCAATACTAATATCTGGGACCCATGCTAGCCCCATCCTATGCCCACTAGACCTAACTGTGCAACAGAAGCCCATGGGTTTGACCCAGTGGGTAGCTATCTTGACCAGGCAACCCTAGGGCATTTTATAAGCTCCTTAGATAATTCTGACCCAAGAAATCCTTGGCTCACACTTTACAAAGCATGCCCTCAGAGGTCCTCTCTGCTGTCTAACATGCAGAGCTGTGCTAAGCATGAGGGGTAAGTGGAAATGGGCTGAGGCCCTGATAAGTGTCCTAGGATGGAGAGGAAAGAGGAAGAAGAGGGAAGGATGCCAGGAAAAACAGGGTGGGCATCTCTTGGGCATGACCTCCAGCTCCATTGAAAATCTATCTCCCTAGGACTCATGGTGTGGGGCAACAATGATCCATGCTATGAAGGCCTATTCTCCTCTCTCTGGGTCCAGCAGGGCCTCCTGTAGTCAAAGATCCCTCTGCACCTCAGTCTGACCTTGTTCAAGCCAGCAAAGAAATGACTCCCTCTGTGCAGCAGAGGAAATTGGTCTGGGGATCCAAACAGAGTTCTCAGGCCAGAACCCTTCCCAGGGTCTCTCTCAGCCTCTTGACAGGCATTACTGGCCTCCCTGGTTCTTTGAGTAGAGTAGCCTACAGCAGCAGAGACAGAACCTCCCTGAGGTACTGGAAGGTGGACTGGCAGGAAATGGCCCCTTCTGTAAACTCCATCTGCTTAGAAGAGCTGGAAACCAAAGCCTGCAGACTAGAAAGATGGGGGATGGGGTATTTGGGTGGAGGAGAAGGATGCTGTAGAGGCAAAGCACAAAAAGTCAATCAACCGGGCGTGAAGCTCAGGAGGCTCATTGTCAGGGACAAGTTGCAAACCCTTTCAAACCTTTGTGTTTCCTTGCAAAACCCAGGAGGCTAGATTACATGTAAAAATGCCTGGAGGCGGGGTTGAGAAATCCAATTCTTAAGCACCCAGGGCACCAGAAT
The DNA here is from genome assembly GCA_004024805.1 of Geosciurus inauris. Lineage (NCBI taxonomy): Eukaryota > Metazoa > Chordata > Mammalia > Rodentia > Sciuridae > Geosciurus > Geosciurus inauris. The sequence continues at coordinate 101,096 of PVHX01004220.1, read as the reverse complement.
TCCAGGCCACAGAATGACCAGGACTTGCTTAGAGCCTAATCCTCCTATCCTTGGTTCTTTGGCATGTTTGCCTCTTAAGGAATATTTTGTGGCAAGACAGTGTTACCTACCTTTCAACCCCCTCCTTCCTCTAGGGTGAGGCAGCTGGAATAGGAAGAAACTGGTGTTTTCACTTTTGGGTCTGATCTTTACCATCTCAAACAAACAACAAAGCCAAGAACCCTTCAGAGGGAAGAAGTCGGGGCAAGATGCTTTAACTCATGCAGTCAAAATTAAGGATGTGCTTCCTTATAGAAATCAAGGCAGTTTGTGATCAGCCCCCAAGAGGAAAGGACTAGACCTCTAGATTAGTTAAGAGTCACCAAACAGAGAAAGCTCACAAGTCAAGGTGTCTTGCCTACAGCAACACAGCTTTAGTTTCTTTCAGGACCCAAATCTACAGCAGCACCTACAGGAGACCTGGCTTCACCCTGAACTGCGTTCTTCCTCCAAGTCACGGAGTTCACAAACACACAGTCCTGCCCCTCAGGGAGCTCCTTGGGTTCTGATGCTCTGCCATCAGACTCCCAGCCCTACAGAGATGAAGGGAAGGCAGAAGGCACCCTTATCTAGAGAAGCAGAAGTACAAGTAAATCTTCTGGGGCACTCCAAGAGAATGTCTGGGACAGAAAGATCTCTATTCTTTCAAGTGGTGGCTCCATCCACTTCCCAGATGAAGGGTACCAAAGAGTGGGGAGGTCATGTCCAGAAAAGGTAGGGAATCATCAAAATGGAGATCATTATGCTCTCCCCAAAGCAAGTTCAAAAGCAGTGCTGTAAGAGCTCAAAAGCAAAGCTGCCCGGTGCTTTCAGCACTAGGCACTTGCTCCTGTCTAGGCTGCCAAGGGCAGTTGGGGGTGGGGGAGGGGTTGCGAGGCACTATGGTATGTTTCTTGGGATATCATGGGGAGACATGGAACAAACTACACAGATCTCAGGATCTCAGGATCTCAAGCCCAACACACCTAGGGCCAACACTTTCCTTTCAAAATCTAGCTAGTCCATTTTTGGCCATGATCCCCTAACCCACTGGATCCTGGAAATGCTAACTCACTGAAAATGAGGTTGGCATGTTGACTCTTTCAAAGTCCCTTGAAGTTCACTGAGTTGGAGAGAATGGTAATGAGCTGAGTATGTATGGGATGAGAAGTTTCGTCCATCATGTGCAAGTTTACCACCCCAAACACAAAGTTACCATCAAAGGCTTTCACTGAGTGAAAACAAAAACTGGCGAGGCTGGTTTTCCCACTTAAGTTATGATTTCAGGTAATTTAGTCAACACTGCTTACCTTCCAACTGTTTTATGAGGTTGAAATAATGATATCTCCTATTTTTCTGTGCTGAGAATTGTACCTACAACATGGTAAAAGCTCAGTAAATGTTGAAAAACAAAGGGACGAACAGAGGATGATGAAGTGGATAGGGATGGTGTCACAGCCCCAGTTAGCACAATAATCTACACATTTTAAGCATCCAAGCCATCCCTGTCCCGTTGGCCTAAAGATTCCCTAAACTTATCCACAAGAAAGCCACCACCTCCTTAGAAGCTGCAGAGATGCTGGGAACAAGGGGGAGTCCTCAGCTGACTGCCAGATGTCTGGGTGTGAGAGGAAATGAGGCCAAAAGCCCAAGAGGTCAGGAGTGGGAAAGAGAGGACTTAAGAGGATTGGGAGACCCAAAAGCTCAGCCAAACCAAAGCCCCTCCCCACACTCCCTGCCCCTATCCCCAGCCAGCCAAACCATTTGCTACAGCCTCCAGGGTATGGGAGGGGACTTGGCAAGACCACAAAGCCCATTTCTAGCAGAAATGTCCAACTACAGCTGGATGGAACCCAGCACCCAGGCCCTTCCTCATGCACTAAGAGGGCTGTGTAGCCATTATGGTGGTCCCTGCACACAGCCCCAGGGCCCTTGTACCACTATAGACAGGAAGGCTCTCCCTTCAGCTCACTCTCCTATCTTTCCCCTCCCTTGATAACATTCAAAAAAGGTTGGGGTCACCAAGAAGATGTAGCTAAACACTAGGGTTTAACTCCAGTTCTTATCATACACAGGGAAATCCTCTCTCTCCACAACTCTAACTCAACTTTTGGATGGTTCCTTTCCTGCTCCAGCTCAACAGGCTCACCTGCTTCCATATCTCTAAGTTCACCTCAGAGAGGAAGGGCTGCACCTGGACCCTCACAAAAGGCTGGAAGAATAAGCAAGAAAGAACTAGCAAGAGTGACCCACAGTGTGTAGAAAGCCAAGGATCAGATTCTTGACAAGAGGGCATTTCTGCAGTGGTCAAAAGGAAAGACAGAAGGCAGAGATCCTGGGCAACGTCCCAAAATAGTTTCCAGACATCCCAAGCCAGTGGAGTGTTCCCATGGGGCAGAGCGTGGGAGCCGCGTGGGAGCCCAAAAGCTGGGCTGCCTGGTGCTCTCAGCACTGGGCACTTGCTCCTGTCCAGGCTGCCAAGGGGGAGGAGGTGGCAACAGTGTGCGCTATAGTATGTTTCTTGGGATATCATGGGGAGACACAGAATAAACTAAATAGAAAAATGACAACTTGTGTCCATGAAACTCAGCTCTGTGCCTGTATGTACACCCATACATCACAATATTCCTAAACTCTGACAACACACAGATGTTCAAATTCCCTCTGGCTGTTGGACACCATTCACCAATGGGGCTTACTCCTCCTGTACCCATCCCATGGAAATGCAGACTGTGACATCCCCTCTGTCCTATGTCTCAGCATCTTGACCTGATCTCAGACAAGTTCACACACCAGACACTTGTTCTTATACCATGACCTGATGATAGAAGAGGATCTGGCACAACTTCCTCATCTCAGGTATGTAAGACACCACACCACAACTGGCCACTCAAGAAAACCCTATTTGGAGTTAAGACTGAACCAGGAACAGGGAGCTCAAACCTGAGTGCCCATTGGCAGCACCATCCTAAGAGGAAGCTACGACTCTCAGACAGACAGCTCAACACAAACAAGAACAAACACAACCTCCAAGCTGTCAGAATACAGTCAGCTCAGCCTTTACTGAGAGGAAGGAAGGGGGAAGACTTGTTTGGAGGGCTTCTTCTGCATTTTTAAATTGCCCCTGCCACATGACCACAAAACGAAGGGCTGGAGTATTAGGGTGGGAGCTTCCAGCAGGTCTGCAGAAAACTGGCCTCATCATAGGCCAGCAGAATGAAGGCGGGAGAACTGGAGAGCACACTGGGAAACAGTGGAAGGGAAGTAGGTCTGCCAGAGAGAGCCATCAGTACAGCAGGCAGGAGGGATGCTTTCAGGAGTAAACAGACCTGCCAGCAGTCCCTTCTCCCAGTAGAGAGAGAAGCTCTGCTGACAAAGCTGGAGACACAGAGGGAGGAGGGAGCTTCCCCCTCTGCTCCCATCTGTCCCCATCCCCTTGCCCTGTTTTCCCCAGGGTGGGGGTGGGCAGAACAGGTCTCCTCCATGATCTCAGTGCCCACAGCCCTGCAATAACACATGCGTGACTACAACTTCTTTTAGTCAGCAGCGGGCAGCCAGTGGAGGAAGCAGAGGAGGAACCTGGGGATTCTGCTCCAGGGAAGAGGTCGAGTGAGAGCCAGTGTGAGCTAAGGTGAGCTCACAGCTCTCTCCACTGCACCCACACCATCTCCAATACACACTACCCTCTGCTTGTCTAGGGGCCTCCCACAGTCTCAATCCAGGTGATCGCCCACTACTCCAGCTTCACCAAGGCATGCCAGCTCCCCAGAGAAGCCAACACCACCTGGTTCTTCTTCTCCTAGAAGCTACTCCAGAAGCAAAAATCCATGCCCTCCCACAAGCACTTCCTTAAATCAAGTTCCTTGGGACAAAGCCAAGGAACCACCCTGGCCTCCTGATCCACCCTGTAGCCTTGCTCAGGAGCCCCCATCCCACGTAAAGCAGCAGAGCCCCTCCCTGCCAGTGTCCCCACCCAGGCAGCAAGGTGGCAGGGTGCCACTTCCAGCACCTCCGCAGAGCTTCCCACAGTTTTCACAGGAAGCAGGAGGAAGATTTCCAGGGAGGAGAGACTAAGAGCATGCAGGGACACTAGCAGCTCACCCACCTACTACCTAAGCAGCCAGGCTCCCCCAGATTCCTCCCTGCTAGGAAAAGTCCTACTGGCCTGCCCCTGCCCACCTGTCCCCATACACCTTCCCAGTCTGTCTGGTCTTGAAAGGCAGCCACTTCAAGCTGCCTCCTCCTGTTTTCTCTATCCTAAGCCAGCAGAGGATACTGCTGAGTAATCCCAAACTCACAGGAGGGTCGCCAGCCCTGAAAACAGTGGCAAAGCCCAAGGAAACCTACTGATCTGGTCCTTTCCAATCTGGGAGCCTTATCTGTGGTCTCCTAGTAATAACAGATACTCCATGAAAATCTCCACTTGCTTGCCCCAAATACCCCAGCCCTCACCCTCAGACAACCTCCTGGAGCAACTCAGTACCCCTTTCTCTGCTTCCCACACACCTGGGAACACTCCCTTCCCAGTCCCCCAGACACCAAGCTGCACAGAGTAGCAGCAATGCCTGTCTGCTTCCCAGTCATGATGTTGCATCAGCCCCCACCCTACCCAAAATATCCTCACCCCCACCACCTCCTCTCCTCTCCAGCCATCTCCATGGTGACAGCAGCATGACGAATGACACCCTATCAGCTTCAGATTCAGGAGTGCTATTTCCCCTCCCCCTTACCATCACCCCCCCCCCCCGGGGGATTTCTGCAGATTGGATGCTAACCAATAGTGCCAGGGACATTCTCGAGAGATTTTCAGAGACAGGGGTGGGAAATAGGTTGTATGTCTTAAAAAAAAGAAAAAAACAGTTCAACAAACCAAACCCCAACTGCACCCAAACCATCCAGCTGAGAAAGCAAAAGAATCCAAACAAAACCCACACAGGCCTGAGAATTCATTGGCCGCCCACACTCCTGCCGCCCCTCCCCCTCAGCTGCTGCTACACACACAGTGGGAGATTAAGGGATCACCAGAGGAGACCCTTTATTTTTATCCAATCCAAACACATCACCCCCACCATACACACACACACAGACACAAGGTACCTTGACAGCTGTCCCTTGTGCCCAATGCCCGGCTCCTTCACCAGCCTTTATTTCCACCTGCAAAAGAAACCAGAGAGACTGATGAGCCAGGCTGGTACCAGAAAAGAAGCAAAGTCCTTCAAACCCCCCCACCACCCCGCCCTCCACACTGAAGGGGAAGGAGGGAGAGGAATAGGAAGGGGCCTGGGAAGAAAGGCTAGCAGGGACCATCTTCCTGCCTCCAGCTGCCGCCCAGACCCGTGCGGATGGGCTCATTCGCCTTCCAGTGTGTTTTTGTTTTCATTTCTCCTTTTTGAACCTTCCCGAGACCCGAGAGGACACTGCTCCCCTGCCCGTGTTCGGCCTGCCTGTCCCTCCTGGCCCTGTGCGCTCTACCTCGGCCGGCCTCCTCTGGTGCATTGGCCGCCGCCGGGCCTCCCATTATCCCCGCCGGAGGGAGCGCACGGAGGGAGGCACTGCAGAGGAGGCGGCGGCCAGCTGCCGGCTGCTCTCCCCTCCCCGCCGCGAGGCTGGTGTGCGAGGGGGCGGCGCGCGCGCCAGCCAATCCCTCGGTCGGCCCTGCCCCCGCTGGTGGACCTGCCCAGCCGGGAGGCGGGGGCCGCCACCGAGGGTGCTGCTGCGCCGCCAGAGCTGCTTCCCAGGCCCGCTGCCTTTCCCTGGCAGCCTAGGGATCCCGGGGCACCCCCTGCTTCCTCCTGAGGACACCCCGACGATAATGTGCAGAAGGCGTCCTCTGCTCCTTCAGGGTCAAAGATGACAGCCTGCGTCTGGGATAGGGCACACACCGGTGGGATTCCCATCCCCACCACTCTAGCCAGCCTCATCCTGGTGGTAGCGAGGGGGACAAGAGCAAGAGGCGCAATAAATAGCCCCTTCAATCCTCCCAGAAGCGCGAGCTGGGGGCCGCACGAACCTCTACCCCGTTTTGCAGATAGGGAAACAAGGCAAGATCAGTGAAGTAACTTAGCCAAGGTAACACAGCTAGGACACAGCAGAGCCGGGTCTGTTGCACTCTAAAGACCATACCCTTAAACATTCTGCAGTTCCAATCTCCCTGCCCCTCCAGCACCCACCTCAGAAAACAGGCTATTTCTGGGAGCTCCCACTGCCTGTGCCTCAAGCCTCACCAAGTCAGCTGTGCCTTCCAGGGACACAAACACCTCATTCTTGGGTCACTCCTGCTGATGCCTGAACATACCCCACCCCACCATCGTTTCTCTTTTGGAAAAGCTGCAGGAGGTGCCCCCCAAACCTACTGACCTCAGGGTCTCTCAGCTCCAGAAGAGGCAGAGGAGGGAAAGTGAAAGCCAGGAAACTGAAGGGCAGGCAGGAAAGGTAAGAACAGAGAGGGGAGAGGAAGACCCTGCAGACCACTCCTGGATCCAGTTACCCTGCATCCCTGAGCACATCCCTCTCTACCCCATCCCCTCCCTGTAGCTGAACACTCCAGATCTTCCAACTCTCACACACTCTGGTACCCCCAAATCTGGGGTCAGATCCCTGTTCCACCACTGCCTAGCAGGTGGTAACTTACCTGTCTTAGCCTCACTCTGCTCATCTGTAAAATGGAATTAGCAGTTACCTTCATATAGTTGCAGGGGCTCCGGTAAAGAAACGCAGGCAGCACACTGCCTGTCAGGCTGTGGAGGCTGCTAGCTACCAGCACTCTTCATTTCTGGAAGAGCTTACTGGATGCTACTTCTTATTCTCACAGATGAATAAGCCAAGGCCAGAGAAGAGATATGACTCATAGGACTAGTTAGGATGTGTGAGGCTCCCTGATCAGTGACTCGCTCTATTTCCCACTCCACCAGAAATGCCTAATTGCTGCCCCTCCCTGGGGCCCCAAGGGAATACCCAGATCAGGAAGAGCTACCTTAGGAGAAACAGCAAAGCTGACCTCTGGAGACTCCAGGAAGCACCAGGTCACACTTGCTTTCTCCAGGGGACAAAGGGCAGTTCTATTGGGCTTCTCCCAAGACAAGAAGGGAAGCAGTGACAAGACAGGGTAAGGAACAATGTCATGATTCTGGGTGGAAAACTGGGCTTTTGTGCCTCTCAACTCTTACTTTAACCTTGTCAAATGGAGTCCCTTCTCTATCCTTCCCAAAGCCCTTGCCCCACACTCCTACTCCACACACAGTCTGCTACTGGATAAGAGAGACTAACACTGCTTGGTCCTATCAATTAATACTGTTGCTGCTACAGCTGCCACAGTTTATCAATGTCCTGCTACATACCAGGCCCTGTGCCAACCACGTTGTAGGATCATCTCATTTGACTTACTCCACATACAACCTTGTCTCTTCCCAGGAATGGAGGGACTTAGAGATGCTAAGTTACTTGCCTGTCAAACAGCTGGTGAATGGGTAGGCTGGAATTCAAACTCAGCCCTTTCTTATTCCAATTCACCATGCATGCACACATGCAAAAACAAACACCCACCAACCCTACAGTAAGGAAGAGGAATAGGACCCTTGAACTGACCATTTCCCCTTAAGCTGCAGATCTGAGAATAGCAATTTTTCCATGCTTCATAGACTTCCTGATGCTTCTCCTTCTGCCTGGATTGCCCTCCCTTCTGGATCCCGGCAAGCTAATGTGGTACAGGGCTTAATCCAAACAGTCCCTCCCCTCTGCCAGCTTCTCAGTCAGCAAGCCTCCATGAGCATCACTGGCTCCTCCGGAGTCCTCACAGAGCAGTGTACCGCCCCTTCTAGGCACCAGCCACAACGAAGTACAGTTATTTATTTACATGGCAGTCCTCCCCACGTGGGCGGGAGCCCTGTCTTCCCCACTTTACTAAGTTTTACACAGAGTTGGAATGTGCTGAGCTGAGTTTCTGCACGGGAGGTTGGAGAGGCAGGGGCTGGGCATTGGGATAGGGAGGCCCCTCTCCTTGTCAGCCTTCTCACTGAGGTCCCCAAAGATCTGTGGTAGGGCAGGACCTACCACAACTGAATCAGAACTGAGTTCGACTTGTTCAACCACCACACATCTTCACCAGCCTGCAGGAGCCAAGTTTCCACACTAACTTCCTGTTTGAACCCCTCTCCCCGTGCTAACTCAGCCCTACCAACTGCAAATCCCTATCCTGCCCTCAGTTACCCCCCAAAGGAGCCCCAAGGCAGTCTACCTGCTTCCATCCTTATCCCACCCTCGTTTCCTTCCTTGCTTCTGAGGCATCTGGAATACCAGGGCTGGAGGGAGTCACAGAGGCACAGGCTGGGGGGACTCTGCCTCCAGCTGGGACACTCCCCACTTCATCCTCCTCCCATCTCTATGTTCTCCTCTTACTACATCTGGGGCTTCACAGTGACCAACTCAGAGGTACCTGGAATCCCTCTGCATAGGGCAGAGGGTCCCTCCCCCACCTTCCATAACAACCCCCAGGTCCCACTGTGCTCCCAGCAGGAAAGACAATCCTCCCCACTGGGAAGAAGTTTATCAATTCATCAATTTTCAGGACACACAACGAAAACCTCAGAAACATGAATACCCTAAGCCAGAACCCATACAGATTAAGACCAAGGAATGTGGACAGATCCAGAGACACATTCATGGGGGATATGCAAGAATAGCAAAGAAGCACCAACCCATGCAAAGCCCTACACCTGTAGCACAACAGACAGCATCTTATTTAAGCCTCAAAACAAATCAATGAGACAGTAATTATTGATATCTATTTTACAGATGGAGAAACTGGGATACAGAAAGGCTAAGCACCTGGCCAAGGTCACAGCTAGAAAACATCTAAGCAGGAGCCGGGCGTGGTGGCGTACACCTGTAATCTCAGCACTTTGGGAGACAGGAGAATCGCGAGTTCAAAGCAAGCCTCAGCAATGGTGAGGTGCTAAGCAACACAGTGAGACCCTGTCTCTACATAAAACACAAAATAGGGCTGGGGATGTGGCTCAGTGGTAGAGTACTCCTGAGTTTAATCCCCAGTACCAAAAAAAAAAATCTAGCCGGGCGCGGTGGCTCAAGCCTGTAATCCCAGCACTTAGGGAGGCTGAGAGGAGAATCACAAGTTCAAAGCCAGCCTCAGCAACGGCGAGGCGCTAAGCAACTCAGTGAGACCCTGTCTCTACATAAAACACAAAATAGGGCTGGGGATGTGGCTCAGTGGTCAAGTGCCCCTGAGTTCAATCCCCAGTACCAAAAAAAAAACAAAAACAAAAAATCAAAGCAGGGCTCTTGGTATTCTCTCATTTGCAAAAGCGCAGTCAGAGCTACCACAAGTAACTCTATGCTTTTCAAGTCCACCCACCTCTTTTAGAGCCAGTGGGGTATATAGGAAGATGGACTTCTCCTTTGCCATGGCTGTGTCCTAAATGAGGTCACTCTCCTTGGGGCTTTACTTCAGAACTCACTTCAAGCCCCACTTTCTCCAGGAAGCTTTCTCCAGTTACCCCAGCCTCTGCCAGCTGACAGCACTTCTAACATTTCTCATTTGGCACTTGGAATTTGTCTTCCTGTATGTGTGTCCTGCCTTTCCAATCAGAATGACTGGAGTCGTGCCTCTCCAAAGCCCCTATGGGGCTTTGCGCACCATTCCACATGCTGTAGGCACTTAGAATCGACTGTGAGGGAAGTCTGTGACCTCCTTCCCTCTCCATCACACAAAGGATCCTGCCAAAGAAACCTAACACCCCCTCCACCTTCAGAGCCTATGTTTGAAGTCCCCAGTGTCCACGCATCAATTTCCACCCAAGTAATTGCAGCCCATCACACACACATCATCCCCTATATTTGAAACTCTTTGTGGTTGTCATGGGAACTGCCTTTGCCTTCATTCACTGATCAGGCCTCACAATTAGCTTTGGCAGCGGAAGTCTGTGTCAACGGCAATTGCAGGGAGGAGGAAGCTGAGGAGTAGGAGCAACAACAGAAGAAAAAAGATGCCCCTCCTTGGAGATACAATAAAACCAGACTGAACCAAGGCACCCAGTGATGACCAGCAAGAGGCAGCCAACAACTCACCCTCTCACTTCTGCACCAACAAGCAGAACACACACATAGCTTCTAACAGGCAGTACTCGCCACTCTGCCTGCACCCCACATGCCCTCCTAGATGCTTTGAGAAGGTCTTATATCCTGTGATCTCAACAGGGTCTCCTCACCCCAGATTCCACAGCTTTGGGCCACCAAATGTTCCAGAACCCAATCAAGTAACAAGGGACTATATGACGCTATAGAGAAGGCAGGACACAAATGCTGAATAGTTTAGAAACCTGTGGCAGCCCCAAAGGATTTCCAAGAGGAATTAACACAAAGCATTTAACCTCTCACATCAAAGATCCATGAACACCTTTGGGTGTGCCCAGTGGCCTACATGCGTCTTCCACACCCCTGCCACCAGCCCTCTAACAGCATCTCCACATTCGTAGGGTTGGGCAGAGGAGACTGTCCTCCTCATGCGTCACACATCACTACAGTGAAACTCTCAGGATATGTTCTTTCCCCTGCCTGCTGAACTACAGGAGCCCAGAGATAACTAAGACTGGTTTCTGCTCTCAAGGCATCTCTCCCTCTGAGTCCTACCAGAATGTGCTGTAATTATTTGTTTTCATGCTCATCTCCCTCCCCAGACCACAGGCTCATTAAGGACATAGTTAACGTTGCCTCCGCTTCACTCACTGCCCAGGCTCAGCGCTGAATCTTGCCCACACCAAGTCCCAGGCAACATTAGCTGAACGCGGCTGGGAAGGCAGCTTGAATGTCTACAGGTCAAAGCAGATAACACCCTGCCTCTGGAAACAGAAGAAGGAGAAGATGCCCTCTTTCAGTACAAGGGACACGGAAGGTCCTGGGATTCAGAAAACATTTGGAGGAGGTGTATCTCCTAGCACCAGCTCTCTTCCTCCTGTTCCCTAAGCCTCTTACCACCCTCTACCTAACCCTGCAACCTATACACAAACAGGCCCCAGCCTTCACAGTAACAGTCTGCCATTCCTCTCTTCTAGAACTTCAGAATCCAGAATCATCCACAGCAACATTGGGGGAACTGGGACACCCAGAGTTTACCCTGAAAGGGCAAGTCAATAAAAAATAAGACAAAGATAGAACAACCCAAATACCCTCCTCCTAAGGATGGCTCAGAAGTGGAACAGACTCTATCTAGTCCAGTACTTTGTCACTCTCCCCTCCCCAGTACTAAACCTAGGTTGAACACAGGGGTGTTCTGCCACTGATCTACATTCGTAGGCCACTCTCGTTTGAGACAGAATCTCTCAAAGCTGCCCAGGCTGGCCTCAAACATGGGATCCTCTTGCCTCAGCCCTCCAAGTAGCTGGGATTACAGGCATGCACCACTGCACTCACCTATCAACAGTTTTAACCCAGTTTCCCCATGCTCCCTTCCTGAGGCTTCCCCTAGCAGTAATTAAGAGGAGCAGGAGGCTATGGAGACATCTGCAGTCTGGCCAATGCCCCCCAAAACAATGCTATCCCAAGAAATTCCCATCCTATTCTGAGAATCTAGAGTTCCTGCTCTAACAGCAGGGAGAGATGTATTATTTGTCCACTAATTCCCAGGGTGGGTTTGGGGCAAATGAGACAAGATGGAGTTAGAAATTGTACACGTCAAAGGCAGCCTTGCAAAACAGTCAACAAGGGTGTCCAGCCTGTTGCTTGTACAACATGAAGCAATCAAGCAACCCCAAGACCTGCAGTCACCTGAAGATGAGCCAGTTATCCCACCCTGGGTTGCTGACTATCTTTTTACCCCACCCTCAGTGATTAATAGAAACTTACGTCATCAAATTTCTTATTCAAGTGACAGAAGACAAGCCCATCGAGAGATCTTTGTATTCCAAGTATGGCAATACTGAGCAAAGGACCACAGCAACCCTAAAGACTTTCCCAGAACAGCCATCTGGGCTGCAGCGAATTTAAGAGAAAGACAAAGGGGTATCTTTTCTTGCCAGCTTCATTTCTGAGCTTCCTATCAGCATTCCACAAGGCAGATGTAAAGAAGTGATAGGGAATGGAGTGGAGCTAGGGACAAATCCTAAAACCACGCACATGGTTTTCCAGTCCACCAAGTCACTACACTGTACTTCTCTTGAATGAGACAACCCAAGACAGAGGGGTGATTCTGGGTAGGACCCATGAAAAAATACATTTGGTACTAGAAATCCACAAGAACAAGGTTTACTGGGGCTGCTGATCAGGATTGTGGGTGGAAATAACTCATTTTCCACACTAAGGAGTTGTGTGGGAGCCACACCTCACTCTCACTGTTTTTCTCTCCCCATAACAGGTAAGTAAAACATGGCCACACCCTCAAGAAGTATGAGCTCTGTGGTGGATTACCCAGGAAAGTGTCCCTCTCCACAGACCTTCCCACTTCCTTGGCATGGAGGCCTTAATCCTAAACAAACAAACAAACAAACAAACAAAAATCTATCAAAGAGCAGCCAATAACCCAGAGAGCTATTCCCCCAACCTAGAAAGATGCTTTGGTGAGGGTTCAAGGCCCACACAAGGACATCCTAGGTTTGGCTCACAGCACTGTCCAACAGGACTTCCTGAGATGAGAGGAACAGTCTTTATCTGCACTGTCCAATAGTGAACCACTAGCCATATGCGGCTATCAGGTATTTGAAAGACAGACTGAGTTATTATTAAATTTAAATTTAAATGGCCACTTATAGCTTATGGCTATCATATTGGACAGCTCAGGTAGAGCATGCTTTTTAAATCTTGGGAGATCAATATTCTTGAGAATCTGCTAAAAATCATGGACCCTCTCCCTTAAGAAAACATACTCCTAAACATTCACATAATAGTTGGCTGAAACTTTCACGAAGTTCATAAACCTTACCCCAATCCAGTCTGACACTAGGTCTAGGTCCAAGATTAAGTCTAGGACTAGGGTCTGATCTTTGGCAATACAAAAATAAATAAGTCTAAAACTTGACCAAAAATGTTGTGCCCCAAAATAGATGTTTCCACTACAACACAGATGTCTAAGGAATATTAATATAGCCCTGATAATATACTTCACATAGTCCTATCAAGAGCCCACCAGATGAAGAAGCCCCCATCCGATAGAGGAGAATGTCCTTATAATATCCCCACCAGTCAGCACCCAGCCCCTATCCAGAACCATGCAGGCACAGGAAACAGTACCTCTCAGGGCAGTGTAGGAATAGCTGTACATGTTAGACATTCTTTTTTCTAACATGGGTTCAGTTGGCCTGCTTATAATTTTTGCCCACTGACAAAAGTTGTCCATACTCCTCCATGTGAAGGCACCAACTCCCTCTTCCACACAAGACGTGCCCTGGCCAGCATTTCTCTCTTAATTTGCAAGCTGCACAGCTCTGTTTCCTTCAATTGTCCTGCATGTGACCACTCCAACAAAGCTTACGACAGGCTGTCAATACTCCTTATAAAACTTCAGCTCTTTGTACTGCTGGAAAGCAAGGGTTTCTTATGCATTTCTTTTCTTTTTAAAAAAGTATAGGACTTTGCATTATCTTGATAAAATGTCATTGAGTCTGGCTGGGCTCGTTGTTCAGGCTGCCTTGATCACCTTAACCCCTTGTTCCATCAATTTAATAGCTGCACCCTTACTACCAGCACCCACTTTCGGATCTAACACACGTATTACCTACTTCTTGTGAAAAAGACACCCTCCCCCTTCTGCTTCATAAGCCTCCGTGATCTTCTAAGAGGTCCAAAATTCCATGGACACATTCCTCCTCTGTATAAGCACCACTATCTATACTCTTGTGGGGCACCAATGGGCTGAATCAGGCTGCTGAGTGGCAAATATGTTCTCAGAACACACATACACACATCCTTAAAGGGTCTTACTTATAATCCAGTAGACCAGAAGGAATAGAACTCCAAAAGAACAAGAATAAACATGGAGTAAATCTCAAGACCTCTTGCATTCCTGGCTGAGTGAAGAAATGGTTTGGGTCATCCTCATCCTGTTTAACCACTGGAATTCTTTGCTTGTTCATGACTTATTTGTACCCCCTTCTCTATGTCCTATTCCCTTCCAGTTCACAGAAGTGCTGCAGACTAGCTCCTCAAATTCTTACCTGGGAATCTGGTTGAAGTGCCTATTGTGATTCAGAAAGTCTGGGACAGGGCCAGAGATCTTGCATTTCTTTATTCTTTTCTTTTTCTTTCTTTTGTTTTTTTTTGGGGGGGGGGGGTTTACCAGGGATTGGACTCCGGGGCACTCGACCACTGAGCCACACCCCCAGCCCTATTTTGTGTTTTATGTAGAGACAGGGTCTCACTGAGTTGCTTAGCACCTCGCCATTGCTGAGGCTGGCTTTGAACTCGTGATCCTCCTGCCTCAGCCTCCCAAAGTGCTGGGATTACAGGTGTGCGCCACCGTGCCGGCTGAGATCTTGCATTTCTAACTCCCAAGTGTTGCTGATGGGTCTACTAAGCAGCAAGATGAAAGTGGAGGTGTGAACCACTCAGGGGCCCTAGGACTTAATCTGCAGTAGCTGAGTCCAGGCAGCAGCCCATCACCCCAGTCTCTCATGAGCTGCATCAGAGGGTCTAACATGCTAACCACACATCAGATACACCTAAGGAGCCCCAGACCAATCAGTCCACCTTAGACCAGTTAAGTCAGAATCCCTGGGGGTTAGGTCCCAGGCACTGTCTCGTCCTCCCCATGATTCCAGTGTGGAATCCCCGATATATACAGGAGAAGGGCAGTCATATCAGTGACCTCTCTTCAGCATGACATGTCAAACACTAGATTTTTGGTCTGTCAAAGAGCTAGCTGGAGACACCATGATTTCTTTGTCAAAATCCAGAACTTAGCTTGTCTGGGCTGCTTCCTAAAGAACCACAAGGATTCCCATAGTTCACCACCTGACTTTCTAAAGTTTCACAAACCACCTTTTAAACAACCTGTTCTAGAACTATAAAAAATTTAACATCAAACACTAATTTCCAAAATCTCTGAAAAATTGGGCTTTTCACCAGTTTCTAGTCTTTTGGTCTTCTTTCACTCACCATAATTCTCCTTGCATTTGAATGACAACTTTCTAAAGTCCAAGGTCAACACTTTTCTCAGGCCTCACAAATGCCAGATGGGGGTCCCTTTTTCTAAAAGGACTCATCACTTCTTCTTTATCAATCAATTCCCCCTTTATTGCTGAAGGCCACCCTTCTCACAGCCTCTAACTTCAGGCAGAAAGAGTTACCTAGGCAAGAATTCATCAGATGTTCTGATGTTAAAAGATCCCTAGTGCCAGAGTACCTTATCTCGAATCTAGCAGAAAGATGTGTTTTGGCTGAGGGATAGAAAAGGTTTTCAAACCATCCATCTCTTCATTTCTCTAATTTTCAACCATAATGCTCTCAGTCACGTCTCCAACCTGATGCATATATTCTCTGCTGATTTTTTTTCCCCCATAAAGGGTCATTCTCCTACACAATCAGGTCTTTACTTTCCTCATCCAAGGGCAACTTTTCAATCAGACCCAGGACATGGTGGCTTCTTGCTCCTGATGTGCTGCCTCCCACCCCCTGCCTGGCCCCAGGGTTCTACACCACAGTTGTTCTTTGAGCAAGCCAGAGAATGTCTTGAAATAAACATTTAATTTGTATTGCATGTTTACAAGTCAGACTAATGCACAGTTGTTTATGCATTAATTTTTTTCTACACATTCTAGGAATGTTTTGTCATGGGGCACTGATTACCTACTATGTGCCAGACACTATGCATGTTTAATCTCATTTAATTCTCACAGCAACCCTGCAAAGAAGAGTTATCCCAATTTTACAATTGAGAAAACTGATGTTGAAAAGATTAACACTGTTGCCCTACTGTGCCTCTACACCCAACAAATCCTACTTTCTTAATCAGCTGTCTTTGTTGTGCCAAGTCAGCCCTCAGTCAAGAAGAATGTGAGTCAAACAGCTTCTGTCTTCAGCCTAGGATCTAAATCTTTCCCAGAATTAGGAAGGAAGACCATGGTACAAGAATAAACCCCTCGGGGCTGGGATTGTAGCTCAGCAGTAGAGCGCTTGCCTCGCATGCGTGAGGCCCTGGGTTCGATCCTCAGCACCACATACAAAGCAATAAAATAAAGACATTGTGTTCATCTACAACTAAAAAAATAAATAAATAAAAAAAAAAAAGAATAAACCCCTCAAGTATGAAACCTACAGCTGCTGTCAACCTGCCCCAACCTCATGTTAAGACCTAGAGAAATAGACACCTGCCCTAGGAAGCATCCTCTAGTCTTGATGGATCTTTATTTTATATGCAGTGCTGAGAATTGAACCCAGTGCCTCACCCATACTAAGTGTAAGAGCTCTACGACTGAGCTACAATCCCAGCCCTGCATTCTCTAGTCTTAAATGAGGAACTACTTTTCTGAGTTGAGGGATTCCTAGCTCCTTCCTCAAATCCCGCTAGGAAAGGATGAGGAGTAGGGCAGACAGAAAACCCAAGATAATCTTCCTCCCTTATGATACAAGGCAGCTGTTAGCAGACAGCTCAAAAGACCCTTCAAAAGCTGGGCATGGTGGTGCATGCCTGTAATCCCAGCACTTTGGGAGGCTGAGATAGGACAGTCATGAGGTCAAAGCCAGCCTCAGCAATGGCGGGGCGCTAAGCAACTCAGTGAGACCCTGTCTCTACATAAAACACAAAATAGGGCTGGGGATGTGGCTCAGTGGTAGAATACCCCTGAGTTCAATCCCTGGTACCAAAAAAAAAAAATGTATAAAGGACCTATCCTTGGAACAAAGTACTGCTCTTTAAGTCAAAGTAAGTTATCTTTAAGAAAAAACTCACTCCATTGTCTCCAAGATTTCTCCAAAACCTAGGAGAACTCCATTGTGGGACAGCACTGATCTACAAACCAGCATGTGGACCTCTGTTCTGGAATACCACAGGCCATTGAGTCACATTTTACCAGACCCTGGAGGCCCAGCCAGCAACGTCCACAGGGGCACAGACATCTCTCAGCAGGGTTGTCTCTGAGCCTTAACTGACCCAGTATCTTTACCATGACCACCCTGAAGCCTTGGCCAGCAGCTTACACATAAAAATGACATGGCCCTGGCCTCAGTCCCAGCCCCTTTCACTCAGGTATGCCCCACTGTTGCCAAAAGTAGCACTTAATATCATTCACAAGGGTCACTGGTTCCAAGAGCATTAAGCCCACAAAGCTAAGCCTCCTTACCCATTGGGTTTGCTTATAGGAAGAATAGAGGAGATACAGGGGTGTGGGGAAGGAAATGAACATCAGAAGGAAGTGAAGGACTCAAGTTTTACCAAGTACAGCCGGCAAGTTCTCTTCGTAACAAAACACCAAATCTCATTCCCAGAAATGAAGCCTATATCTGATCTCACCCACTTTCAGAAATGACCTGCAAGAAGGAAACGGACCAGCAGGATGCTAACTCCCTGCAAACACTAGCAACATAAAGGAGATGGACACTGGCTCCCAGGCTGGGTGAGGAGCTGCAGATGTGATCCAGATGTCTGTTTTAACCAGAGGTAGAATAAATAGGGCACTAAGTCTGTGGTCCCTGCACACAGGATCCAAAGCAAATGGACAAGGAAAGGTAAGAAGTGACAGAAACATCCCAGCAACACCCACTTTCCTGCCCCCAACACTTGGATCCTTCTTCCTAGCCACGGGACCACAGCCCCACCAGCTTGCGGCACAGCTCTGCACTCAGCGGTCAGGGAAATCCCTGTGTGAGCTGCCAGCCCATCACAGCCACAGGTGCCCAACACTCAGGAGCACAGCAGCTCCCAGTCCAGCTAGGGGGCTTTGAAGGCCATTAGGTACAATTTCTCCACAAGACGACATGCCCAGAGAGACCTAAGTTGTCTGGGCCTTTGGACAGATCAGGGGCAGAGGTGGGGGAGCCCCAGAGAAAGTGCAAGACTGTGTCTCTGTCCAGCGCCAGTTCCGCTGCCTGAAGCGACCTCAGCCGCTACATTGCTCCGCCTAAGCTGCTCAACTTCGCTCGTCCCTGCTTCTGCCAACTCTCTGCTGTTGAGGCTGCCACCAACCTTAAGCCGGCAGTCCACTGCCAGAATGGAAAGAAAGACAGCAATTTCTCCCCCCACCCCTACTCTGGTTGCTCTCATCCCAATACCAACCTCACTCCTCTATCCCCCTGCCCCCCCAAAAGGGAGTACTCCTCCTTGGGGTTGATGGTGGTTCAAAAGTACAACATGCATTAATATCCAGGTGCCTACTACCTGTCAAGGTACTACTGTGCCAGGTCCTGAAAACAGAGATTAAAAAAAAAATAGTCTTTGGTCTCAAGAAGTACTCAGTACCATAAGGGAACCCAAATCATGTGCCTTCCATTAAATTCCCAAACAGTTTCAAATGGATCTCTTGCTGTCTGGAAAAAACAAAAAAACAAAAACAATGGCACCCAAGAAAAGATTTAGGGAAAGAAACATTCCACTCCATCAGGGTAGCATAAAACCACTCTGTCACTCCACAGCTTTCTTTCCAAATCCATGAGCCTTTATCCCTATGTGGCACCCATCACTGCCTGCATCACCCAGAACTTAATGTAACCTAGAAATACAACATATGAAGCCTCAAGCAGGACAAGAAACTTCTGGAGATAAAGCTAGACATCACCGACCTGCATCAAATGCAAACATACGTGAGGATGCTAACGCAGTACCCTCTGAGATTCAGTTACTCCCATACCAAACAGCCAACCTTGCAAAGGAGGCCACTGACTTCCAACCTCAGTTATGCTCCCATTCATGGCCACACTCAAAGTTGGACCAAGAGACCAGAACTGGGAGAACAGGCTTAACTGGACAAATCATTAACAAGATCCTCATGATTATAACACCCTCAGAGAAGGGATAGGGAACCTAGCAAGGACCAGCTTACCTCCTTAAGAAGCCCCACTTTTTTCTTTAGCACCTCACACTTGCGGAGTTTGCAGATCTGGTGGGTGCGGCGGTTGGTGCAGCTGGTGCAAGCCCCACAGTTTTCCAGTCTCCGGCATGGCTCGCAAGTACCACACCGTTTCCGTTTTTTTCGCCCATCTCCACCCGATCGCAGCTGGGCCTCATTCCCGGCCAAGGGTAGCCCAGGCCCCTGGAAACCCCCTACCATCACCTGGCCCTGAGGGAAGTCATAAAGGCCTGGCAGGTCCGGCTGGACCGCCAGGGGCACCTGAAATTGGCTCATGATGCTGATGCTGCCAGAGGTGGGGTCATAGGGGCGGAGCAGAACCACAGTCCAGTTTCTTGCTTCCTGCAAAGACCACCAACAGGTTCTTCTCTCCTAAAACAGTCAAGAGTCTACAAGGGTGAAGACAAGGAGCTTCCGTCTCCAGGATGGGTGCCTCTTCTCAAGCCCACTTCACCTCCTCTGCAGCAGTCTGACAGGGTTCCTTCTGGGGCCACTCTCCCACCTGCTGGGGCCCAGGATCTGGGGGAGGACAGCAGCAGCAGCCCCCAGAGAAGGGATCATCTTGGCTGGGTGGGTCCTTCACCCTCACCCACCCGGGACCCGGGCATGAGGTGAGCAGGTGGGTGTGTGGTAGGACAGCAGTGTGAGGTGTGTTCTCCGGGTATTTCTCCTCCAGGGTCAGAATGATGGAGATAGCCGAGCTGCCTGAAAGAGACAGAAAGGGGAAGCGCATCACTCGGGGTTCATGGACAACTTTCACGTGTTACCTCTTCCTGCTTCTGGGAAAAGAGAAAATGGGGGAAGAGAGGGGCTAGCTCAAATGAAGTCCTGCCCAGAACCTTAGGCAGGACGCACCAGGGAGGTGGCCTAAGGCTAGACTGGAGGCTGAGGAAAGCTGGACGATGAATTTAAAGGGGTGGTCAAGGTGGGATTTCTGAGAAAGTTGTCCTCTGAGCCCCTCCCCCGCGGGCTTGTGAGAGTTTCACCCAAATTCCCCCACGCCCCCTCACCGGAGGCCGCAGGGCCCTCCCCAAGGGAGCAGAGCTTTCAAAATAAAGTTTGCTGAGAGCCTCGCTCCTCCAGGCTCCCCGGCGCCCCCTGCACGGAAGCGGCCTGGAGGTGGGGGCGCGCCCGCGGGTAGCCCGCGCCGGCTGCCGCGCCTGCGGCCAAAGCCGGGCCCCACGGGGGAGGGCGGCCCGCACAGCCAAGGGGGCGCGGGGAGGGGGGCGCGCTCGGGGCGCGGGCCGGGCTGCGCGCGCGCCGCCGCTCGGGCTCCTTTGTTCTGGGGCCTCGGCCGCTGGGCTCCCGCGGCTCCGCAGCCCCCGCCCCGCCGCCCCCACCCGACTCCGCTACACTGTGACCCGCCGCACCCCCGCAACAAAGTAGCGGCCCCCCCGCTGGTCCCGGGCCGTCCCCTCCCCGCCCCGGGCCGGGCCGGGTCCCCACGCCTCCCCTCCCCCACCCCGGAGCCGGAAAGGCACCGACTGCACCGACCTGCCCGCCGCCTCCGGGGCGGAGCGCACAAAGGGGCAAAGTTTCTCGGCCCGCGCCACCGCCACCACCGTCGCGGCCGCCGCCGCCGCCTGGGGCGTCCGCCTCCCGAAGCGCCCGGCCCGGCAGAGCTCGACGCGCGGAGCCCCCCGCCCGGGCCGAGGAGGAGACGGCGCAGGAGGAAGGAAGAGGCAGCGGCGGCCGCGGCGGCAGCAGCAGCAGCAATGAAGGCGTCCGCGGGACTCCCCGCCCCCCGCGCGCCGCGGCACGTGCTCGCCCGGGGACTCCCCCGCCCGGGAGGGCGCGCACGTGCGGCCCCGCCGAGCCCCGCCGGGCCCGCCGCAGCCCCCGCCGCCGGGCCCGGGGCCGCGCGAGGGGGGAGTTCCCTCGGAGGAGAGGGTGGGAGAGGGCAGGCGGCGAGCGGGTGGGGGCAGGGCCGAGCCCGGCCGCCGCGGCTTTGCACCTGCAGTACCTCTTTAGCGCCCTGGCCGGCCCTCCCGGGACTCGGCCGGCCCCCTCGGGCTGACCGCTCCTGCCCTCCGGCGGTACTACAGCCGAGGCTGGCGAGGCGGGGTGGGGCACGGGGACCTCCCAACCTAGGCCCTCGGCCGAGCGGGCCTTGGTGTCCCCACTTCCTGCCACTCCCTACTGGCTGGAGCGGTCCGGGACCTCAGTGCCCCCATGAACCCTAAGCTGTGGACCCGACTGACCCCTTTTCCCCCGGCTGCCGCTCTCATTCTGAGGCAGGACAATAGGAGACATCGCGCGTTTGCGTACCGAGTCAGCCTGGCGGGCAAGAAGGGGGTGCCCTAAGGCAGAAGCCGTGGCCGGCTGTGGAGCACCCTCGCGGGGGTCACAGCCGAGCGCCCTGCCCAGGCGGACCCCAGGGTCCTGCCATCGCTAGCCTCTCCCGAGCGGCGCTCGGCTCTTTCGCGTCGAAAACAAAGACTAATCCGATACCCCCGCCCTGCCTCCCAGAGGAGGGGGAACGGGCGCGACGCGGAGGGTAACAGAGGAGGACAGCTTCAGGAGGGGCTTGGTTAGCCTCCCAGAGACCGTGGCGCTACCAAGCCCTAAAACCTGGAGCACACACTTTGAAAAGTCACCCTAGGCTATGTTCCAGGCAGGGGGTAAGGAGCAAAGCCGCAAGAATACTTCCAAGTTGCCAAACTAGCCATTCTCTCTGCTGCTTTTTTTTCCCTCACCTGTTGTGCAGGCCAAGTTGAAATTCCAGGTTAGATTAATTCAGCTCCACCCATCTGGCCTGACTGCCAGGCTGGTGCCCACAGCTGCCTTCCACCTACCTGGGTTGCTGTGGAGAAGGGTGGGTCTCTAACACACACACACACACACACACACACACACACACACACACACACGGGCAAGTCCTGGCAGAAACAGCCACGGAGCGGACTAGACTGACCAGTTTGGGCGGTGCTCACCGAGCCAGGTACCTGGCAGCCGTCCCGCCCGCTGAAGCTAACAACTCAGAACTGGAAAAAGAGCATTCGGCTGGCTATTTAGAAGGAAGAAAAAGTAACAGACCTTAAGTAGCGCTCTCCAGAAAGCCCTAGGCAGTAGAGGCAACCCCATTCTGTCTGGAACTTCCTTCTCACAGGCCTGATTTTGACAGCCCGCTCCAGTGGCCAGGTTGTCAGCTGTCAGGTAAGTGGTGAACATGGCTGCAATACCTATTTCCTACCATGCATGGCCTTTGGAAAGACAGAAGAGTTCCTTCAGAAAAGTAAGACTAGAATTGAGAAGAAATGCCACTAGAGTGTTATTTTCAAACATGAAAAGTCGTGGGCTTGAAGTTTTCAATAATAAATTTTTAGTGTTTTAAATATTTTGATAAAATATATATTAAAGATTATGTGGAAAGTGTAGGTAGAAGTTTCAAAAACAAATCACCCAGTACAACCATATTTAATGATTTGCTATATTCCCTGCTAGCCTTTTCTAGTTGTGAATAAGTTTCTCTCCCCTCCCAACATAGTTGTACCTGTATTGATTATGCAATTTGTAGTCCTCTCTTAACATTGTATTGTATGTATTTTCCTATTTGGTATAAAATGTCTGGAAAGAGTGTGAGAATGAGGTGAAGATGGTTTAAGAACCAGAGAACTTTGGGTTCCAGACTGGGCTCAGCCACTTATTAACAGTGGGTCCTTGAACTAGGTGCTCACAACCTGAGAGAATGTAAGTACTTAATATAGGCCTAATAAATGGCAGTTATTATTGTTTAATCCATAGAAAAACCATGTGAGGTAGGTACTCTCAGACCCATTTTACAGATTAAAAAAAATAACAGAAGTAACTTGCCCAAGGTCACTAGGCCAGGATGTTGTGGACTCAGAATTTGAGCCGAGCATCTGTCCTCCTATATTCTGCCTTGACAAATAGCACCAGCAAAATATTGGACCAATTTACTCTCCACCAGCAACTTAGGAGGTCATTTCATAGAGCCCTCCAACTAAGGTGAGTAGGTTGGTGCTGGTTCCATTCACGGGGACAAAATACAGGAGGAAAGGTGTCTGAGGACATCTATGTGGAGGTGATACCTGGACTGGAGATAGACATGGACTCTGTTCATGAGCAGTGAGTAAGTGAGGCCTCGGGTAAGAAGGAGCTCACAGGGAATGAACTTGGAGAGCGGAGCGAGAGGGAAAGACTGCCAGGACCAGGCCTGCGGAACATCAGCTCTAGAGGAACAGCAGAGGAGACAGGAAAGGTAAGAGGAACCAGGCCCTGCTGGAGAGCTTGATTATGCAAGCTTCCCAGTCACTCCCTCTGGAACCTTACACTTGGGCAGTCCTGTTGCTTGTTCTTTCTGCTTGGGGAAAATCCTTCCCACCCCACCTGCCAAATTCCCACAGGTACAGCAGGTGTGTGTGTAAATGCCAATTCTTTCATGAAACCTCCAGCTCCTCTCACAAATTCCAGAGCCCCACCCACCTTGCACCAAAGTTAAATGCTCCCTCCAGAGAACAGTTATGGGCCTTGAAATTGTTTGCATAGTTCCCTCCCAGTCACTACTGAACTCCTGGGCAGTTGGGATGTTGCAGTCATTTTACCATCGAAACCCTAGACCTAACACCCAATCATGGTGTGTTGAATGAAAAAACAGGTCAGCAGAGCCTGATCAGTTAAATACCCCAGTAACACCCAAGGCCCCTAGGCTTCCAAGTTTCTTTCTGCCTATTGTCCCACCTGCACAAACCCTCCAGGATCCCCGAATTCTGGATCCTGCCTTCAGTCTCCGGCCTCCAGTGTTGAGGGGTTATTTCGTAGTCACACGGTGCTCAGGGCAGGAGACCGGCTGGGAAGGACGTACAGCAGGAGAACGATCCTCTGTCTCCGAAGCAGCATTAGAAGAAAGCCAAAGCGGTTCCCGTTGAGTGCGTCCCCAGATCAACAGCATCACTGTCATTGGGAACTCGTGAGAAGTCACGCTCTCCGCCCATCCTAAACCTATTGAATCAGAAACTCAGGGGGTGGGGCCCAGCAGTCAGTTTTAACAAGCCCTTTAGCTGAAGTCAAATTTGAGAAGCACTGGGCTAGAGGAAGCGGCAGGGAAGCAAGTTCAGCACCTCGGCTGAGGCCAGGGTCAGGCCCCCAGGCGCTTAGTGCAGAGAACAGTGTCTGAGCCTTTTGTAAGCGGGTGTGGCGGGCCTACCCGCTGCGGCTAGGGGCTGAGCCTGGTGCCAGCAACTGCGCGCCAAGGAAGTCAAACCTGGCTGCACTGCTGCCCCAAGGACCTTAGGAAGGGAACTGCCCTCTTCAGAAAAGGAAGGACGGAGCACTACGCATATGACATGAGTGAGAGGGGGCGTTTCCCTGGAAAGATATAAAGGTAGAGATCAGGCTAAGCAACAAGAAGGTTTTCCAACTCCATTGATGAACAGAAGTTGATTCAGCAGTGGGCAAAGGAAAGGGACAAGCTGCATTACTGGACGTGTGTCACATGTTCTTCTTGGGGAAGTTGGTTCCAGAAGTGGAACCAACACTGCTGGGTGTTTGCTGAACCTGCAAATGACTGAATGTGACTAACCTCCTCTGAGGTACTTGACCCCACTTCTTGACTTCGGCTTATAAGCACTGTGTCCCTGTGTGAAGAATGAGATTTGTAGAAGTGTCCTTTTGAAGAAATGTAAACATGTACCTGAGTTTGGTTTTAAAGATTGAAGACTTTGGGAGATTTATTTGGATTTTGGATATGTGATTTCTTTGGTCATGTATGTGTTAAAAATGCATGGAACTTTCCCATTTCAAAGCACTTCCATACACACTCTTCTATCTGCACAGAGTGGCTAATATAGCAACTGTGCAAATGTTACCTTCCTTCTCTGTGACATGATTCTTATTATCATCATCACCATTTTGCAGAGAAAGGAACTGGGGCCCAGAGAGGTAATTTGCCCAAGTCATTCATTACTGAGTGGCAGATTAAGGCCTACAATCTAGGACCCCTACCAATTCTGCTAAGGCTGATACAAGGCAAACACTGCCATTTTGCTCTGGGGAACAGGGAGATTCATTAGTGGTTTGCTTTTGGACATTGTATGAGTGTGTGGGGCATATGTAAGGTATCTAGGCAATGTTTCTGAATAGCTCAGCAAATACCTTTGTGTTTTATAACTTGTTTTGTATAAAATGCATTTTGGATTTATATTGAACCAAATAAGCTCTATTACTAGCAAGGGGTATGCAAGGGAACCCATCATAATGGCAAAAAGGTAAAATAACCTGGAAATCTTCCAATCTAGGGAGACTGGGCAGAAGGTTAGAAGATTTGTTTGACTCAGAGACTCAAATTACTGAATGCCCTTAAACTTTGGTTGGCAGGATGAATTAATCAGGATCAATGATGTCATGCCACCCTAGCAAACAATCTTTGAACCTCAGTGGTTTAACATAACAAAATTGTGTTTCTTAATCACTAAACAAGTCCACAATAGGTTAACAGGAGTTCTGGCAACCAGCTCAGGAACCCAGTCTGCTGCAGGTGGACAAATTATCTCCTCAACCTAGAAGGCAGGAAGGAAGGATGGAGCAAATCAAGCACCGACTATTACAGCTTTTACCTGGAAATGACACACATCACTTTTGCTCTCATCCCACTGGCCAAAGAAGTCACAAGAGGACAGGAAAGTGAAATAAGTACAATCTTGCCATGTGCCTGGAAGAGGGAGAAGTGAAACTACTTGGTTAACAGTATTAACTAACACACAGGGAACATATGTGTACATTTGAGTTATGTGTAAGTGTAAATGATTCTGTCCATTTCTGGGGTGTTTCTCCCACCAGGGGACACATAATAGAGATTCCCACTCAAATGGACTATCATTCTTTGCACTAGGGCATACTCAGAGTTTAGATGATGGTGAAAGAAATCTAAGTTGAGAGAAGCATGGTAGAAGAGGTAAGTGGCCATGGAGCAAGTTCAGTGGAAAGTAATTTATGAACAGAGAAAGATATCTAGCAAAGGAAAGGACTCAGGGTATATGTGATACTTAGGCTTACCTGCTAAAACTTCTAAAACAGCATAGCCTTGGCAGAGGCATTTTCTGCTTTCCTGCCATTAACTCCCATTCATCCTCCCTGGTTAACTCAGGTGACATTTCAGGAAGCCTTTGATGATTCTCAAGACTGGGTGAGGGACCAACCACTTACATCGTAGTGGTGCCTGGCTCTGTCTAATCCACTGGGCTGTGGACAGGGACCACTCCTTGTGCTGGCTACTGCATGGGACTATACTAAAGAAGAGTGTCAGAATGGAAGCAGGGACCAGCCAGAAGGCTGTTGCAGAAATCAAGATACAGGGGACACATAGTCTTCACTGGGGTGGTAGAGAGGAGAATGGAGAGAAGTATGGGTAAACATTTAGGGAGTCAGATCAACATAATGAGAGTTGACTGGACAAGGGGAAAGGGAGGGAATTTTCTAGAAGAGCAACAGGGTGAATAGTAGCACCCAGGGGCCCAGAGGAGAAGCAATTTGATGAGGTTAGCTAGGACACATTCCACTTAAGATGCCAATGGGACATGCCCACAGAGATCCAGGAAGCAGCATCTAAAGGGCCTGAAGTTCAAGTGGGAGAAATGAGCTGTGACCAGATCCTATGATTTGCCTATTTGTTAAACTTCAACATTGAATCCTTCAAGATCAGCATTTTTTAAAGAGACTTGCCAAAAGGAGGTGGGGTGGTATGGAGTGAGGGGCAGGGAAACTATATGTAGCAAAAAATTGGTGAAATTTCTGAACTATAAATTTCTAAGAATCCATTCAGTACAGTGAATGAACTTTATGGAATGAACTGAATGAACATCCCTAAAAGATTGTTCAGCTTCACTGGTTTGTCCCATGATCTGCTTTCCACATTGCTTCTGTTCCATCTCCTGCTGAGCAGAAAGCCTGCTTTCCCCATCTGAGATTTGAATATATCCACCTCTTTTATATTTGAGGCTCCTCCTCCCTATATCTTTTTTTTTGTACTGGTGTTGAACCCAGGGGTATTCAACCACTGAGTCACATCCCCAGCCCCCCTCCCTCACCCCCCCCCCCGCTTTCTTTTTGTACTTATTTAGAGACAGGGTCTCACTGAGTTGCTTAGGGCCTTGCTAAATTGCTGAGGCTGGCTTTGAATTCACTATTCTGCTTCAGTCTCCCAAGCCATTGAGATTACAGGCATGTGCCACCGCACCCGCCCTCCCTATATCCTTTTGAGCGTCATTTGTAGGAACCTCCTCTGAGCCCTTACAACAAACCACATTCTTCCCACTTGGACATTATGCCCCTGACCCGTGACATCTCCCCTTTTCCTGTACACTGAAATACTTCCTCTGGATGCCAAAGTTCCAATTTCAGCCCATCTGTGTACTAGTTTGTGGCTGTGGGTGAGATAAGGCCCATCCACCCTGCATCCTTCCCATGTGTAAAGATAGAACTAACGCTACCTCCTTTGAAGAGGATCAAATTAGCCACCCTATTGTAAAGTCCCATCTCAGTCTCCAAATGTCCCTTCCATTCCCACCCAACCCCTTGATTCCTTTTCCCACTTCACAGAAGAAATGGTCTTATAACCATATGTAACCATGACAACCAGAGTTAAAATATACACAATAATCAGTGAGGACATTATAGGTTACATAAGGTAATGGGATGTACTGGTGTCCACATGCCCAGCATGAGGTTTGGCACTGAGTAGGAACCCCATTCAGCCTTCCCAGTTGGAGATCCCGGTTCAATAACTACCTCCCTCCCTTCACATTCAATCAGTGCTGTGTCCCCTCAGCTCCATTCTAACCTGTCTTGCTCATCTCCTCTCTTGGAGTCCCTGCACTCCCCACTCCAGTCCACCTCTCTTCTCCTCACTCTGGTCTCCTTTCTCATTGACAAGAACTACACTGCCTTTGATTCTGATTTCCTGAGAATGAGCAGTCTTGCCAATGTCCTGGAAGCAATTTCATGAGACACCTGAGCCTACAGCCAGCCAGGAATTACAGTTTCAGACTCTTCCTACTCAGAGTGCAGGCCATGGGCTTCTAGCAGCAGTAACACTGCACGTCTGAAGAATGGCAGTATCTCAGCAGGTCCCGGAGCTACTGATCAGAAGCTGCTTTAACAAGACCTCCAAGTGATTCGTTGACCCCCTAGTGAAGAAGAACCTCTGCTTTAGAAGCCTTTTGGGGACAGGGGTAGTGAGGGTAGTGATAAAAAAACATAGGCATCCCTCATGGAGCTGGCAGGGAATACCTGGATTCAGAGTCATAGAGTCATACGAGGTCACTCTAACATTGTTCCTGGGGAGATACATTGTATTCCCAGTATTGTATTCTTTATCTGCTTAAGCAAGGGAGGGAAGTTATCAGCCAATATCTCTGTCTTCTTGGCATTCCACAGGATTGTCCTAATGGTGACACAACTAGGCTATGACCCACATCCAAGTGACACTCAGTCATTGTAAACCACAAACTTGAATTTGAACATCAGCCTCAAGAAAATTATCTAATTATTAACTAATCAAAATTTTGTATGACAGAAAACAGGTGTCAAAGGTAGAAGGAGGCTACTAACAAATTGGCCACTCAAATAGGAACGTGCCGTGGGCTTAGGGCATTGAGCCAGGCATTGGTGGGCACTCAACAGGGCCTGCCCAGGCCCACAGGCCTGCAAGGAGTTTCATGGCTGCTAGAAAAAGGAGGAAGGAGGTGCAGGAATCTGGAAATCATCCATGAGGCCTGGCTGAAGAGTTCAGTCTCTAAGTACATGCTGATCTGTGTAATAGGTAATGCAGTGGGGGTTTTCAAAATGTTTCTTGGGTACAAGGAGGAGGCTGCTCCTTGGCCCCAAAGACTTCTTTGGAAGCAAGCAGGTAAATTCCTTGATGTTGGATGCCAGAAGTCTTCTCTCCTGTGGGTACTTCTGGGACATGGACACTCCTGGGACTTGGTCACCAACATCAACACAGAGAAAAACCTCAGGATTAGGGTTGCCATATTTAGCAAATAAAAATACAAGACTTCCAGTTGAATTTGAACATCAGATACACCTCAAATAATTTCTTAGTATACATATGCACCAAATATTGCATGCCAGAGTCCCTCTGCTCAGATTCAGTCTGACCCAAGGCATTGGACCGGGAGAAATTTGGGTTGAATGCAAGTCTCCATCTGGGATGGAGAGAACCAGAGGTACTAACCTAACACCCACCCTATTTTTGAACTTAGGACAGAAATGCAGGTGGGCAATGTTAGTTTAGAGGTGGAACAATCTTTTGTGAGAGGCCATGCTGTATTGATTGCTTTGTAAAATGTTTTGCCCTACAAA
This sequence comes from Geosciurus inauris, assembly GCA_004024805.1. Classification (NCBI taxonomy): domain Eukaryota; kingdom Metazoa; phylum Chordata; class Mammalia; order Rodentia; family Sciuridae; genus Geosciurus; species Geosciurus inauris. Next base: position 71,757 of record PVHX01004220.1, on the reverse strand, counting down.
GGTAGGAGCTACCAACATGTTTTTTGTATTATTCTGCATCAGGTGGGGTAGTTTAAGGAATGTATACTATAAAATAATTTGGTCTGATAATTACAAGTCAGGTTCCCATAGAAGATGAACCATTTCTTGGTCCAAAACAACATGATCCTGCTTAACTACATAAATTGCTTCTTGGTAAGCAGGCATTTATTCACTGGACTTGTAAAAGAATATGATATAGGGGCTGGAGTTGTGGCTCAGTGGTAGAGCACTTGCCTAGTAGGTGTGAGGCACTGGGTTCGATCCTTAGCAGCGCATATAAATAAATGAATAAAATAAAGGTCCATCAACAACTAAAAAAATATTTTAAAAAAGAAGATGATGTAACTATCATGAGTATTTCTAAGCATAAAATAAAATTCTGCTTTATGTCAACAAATCAAATTATAAAAATATTTACAAAATAGCAGGGTGTGGTGGCGGAAGCCTATAATCCCAGCACTTAGGGAGGCTGAGACAGGGGAATCGCGAGTTCAAAGCCAACCTCAGCAACGGCGAGGTGCTAACAACTCAGTGAGACCCTGTCTCTACATAAAACACAAAATAGGGCTGGGGATGTGGCTCAGTGGTCGAGTGCCCCTGAGTTCAATCCCCAGTACCACAAAAAAATTACGTTTTAATATTAAAAAATGTTTAAACATTTGCTAACATTGGAAAATATTGAACATATGAAATCAAATAAAAATTACTACGGTATTAACAAAAATTTGTGAAATGAAGCTGGGCTTGGTGGCATACACCTGTAATCCCAGCAATTTGGAAGCCTGAGGCAGGAGGATCCCAAATTCAAGGCCATCTTGGGCAACTTAGGGAGACCCTGTATCAAAAAAATATTTATTTATTTTGGTACTGGGGATTGAACTCAGGGGCACTCGACCACTGAGCCACATCCTCAGCCCAATTTTGTGTTTTATATAGAGACAGGGTCTCACTGAGTTGCTTAGCACCTCATCATTGCTGAGGCTGGCTTTGAACTTGGGATTCTCCTTTCTCAGCCTCCCAAAGAGCTGGGATTACAGGCGTGCACCACCATGCCCAGCCCTGTCTCAAAATTTAAAAGATAAAAAGTAACACACACACACAAAGACAAATGAAGCATCACATTTTTTAATTTTGGTACTGGGGAAGGAACACTGAGCCATATCTGTAACCTTTTTTTTTTTTAACATTTATTTTTTAGTTGTAGGCGGACAGAATATCTTTATTTTATTTTTATGTGGTGCTGAGGATCAAACCCAGTGCCTCACGCATGCCAGGCGAGCATGCTACCACTGAGCCATAACCCCAGCCCCTGTAACCGTTTTTTTGAGACAAGTTCCCACTAAATTGCTGGGGCTGGCTTCAAACTTGCAATCTTCCTGCCTCAGCTTCCCAAACCACCAGGATTACAGGCATTCACCACCATGCCCAGCTGTTTGTTTGTTTGTTTGTTTATTGTGGTAGTGGGTATTCAACCCAGAGCCTCACACAAGCTAGGCAAATGCTTTACCATTCATCTACATTCCCAGCCTTTTTCTTTTTCTTTTTCTTTTTTTGATATTTTTTTAGTTGTTGATGGACACAATGTCTTTATTTTATTGCTTTGTATGTGGTGCTGAGGATCGAACCCAGGGCTTCACGCATGCGAGGCAAGCGCTCTACTGCTGAGCTACAATCCCAGCCCCCTTTTTCTTTTGTTTTGAGACAGGTTTTCACTAAACTGCAGAGGCTGGCATTGAAGTTATAATCCTCCTGCCTCAGCCTCTAGAGAGGCTGGTATTACTGGTGTGAGCCACCATGCCTGGCCATGAATATTTTTAAGTAGTTCCTTGAGAGGGAAGAAAGCAAATTCTGATTACTCTCTAAAGGAGTAATGAAGACTTTGCACACTGACATTACCTGGAGAACTTGAGGAATACTGATGCCCAGACCCCACACCCAAAGACTCCGGTTGAAAGGACTGGGATGCCCCACCTCATGGTGTCTTTGGCAACATCCAGTCACACTCTCGGTTTGTGGGACAGACTGTAATGTGCAACCAGGCTGGGAACCACTGTCTGCAGGAGTGACCAGAAGTTGAGTTTGGCATTTAGGTCCTTGTGGTCTGGTGAATAGAGCCCTGGAGGAGCAACTGCAAGACCTGTTTTCCAGCTACACAGGTGGTCCTTTTTAGCTGTGCAATTTAGATGACTTGCTTAACTGAACCTCAGTTTGTCTAGCCATAAAATGGGAATATTTAATGCCTGTTTCTAGAGTTGTTGCCTCAAGGAGAGGATAGGAGGAAGCGCTATGTGAAACAGAAATGTATTCTTGGGCTGGGATTGTAGCTCAGCGGTAAAGCGCTTGCCCCTCATGCCTGAGGCACTGGGTTCTATCCTCAGCACCACATAAAAATAAATAAATAAAATAAAGATATTGTGTCCATCTACAATTAGAAAAAAAAAAGAAATGTATTCTTGTAGTCAGATGTGGTGGCACACACCTGTAATCCCAGCAGCTTGGAAGGCTGAGTCAGAAGGATTACAAGTTTAAAGCCAGCCTCAGGAGGCTAGGGATATAGCTCAATTGGTAGAGTGCTTGCCTCACATGCACAAGGCCCTGGGTTCAATCCCTAGCACCACCAAAAGAAAAAAGGAAAAAAAATCCAGCCTCAGCAAAAGCGAGGTGCTTAAGCAACTCAATGAGATCTTGTCTCTAAATAAAAATACAAAATAGGGCTGGGGATGTGGTTCAGTGGCTCTGTGCCCCTGAGTTTGATCCCTGGTACCCCCCCCAACCAAAGTATTCTTGTTAGAGTCTGGACACTCACATGACAATTATCTTTGCTCATTGGAATATCCTTGGTAACATGCAAATAAGCAGGTTTGTTTGTACACTGTCTACTTTGTGATTTCATTTGATTTGGAATGCCTGTAGTAGGCAGGTGTAGTAGACAAGTGCTGTCAAATGTGGGTGCCTGGGGCAGCCCTAGCCAGAGGGCTCATGTAGTGGACAAGAGCCAATAGATCTGGTTGATTCAGACCATTTGGTCATTCCTGCTTTAAGATGGCTCTTGTCCAGGAATCAAAACCTCCTTCTCATGAAAATCTGCTTCTGCATTTTAAACAAACACCTCACGGTGTCTAGTTCCAAATAAAATTCTTATCTAAATCGTTTCCTTGGGAGATTGTCTTATCATAGCTTAAAATATCTTGGGAGTTCCTCTTTTGAGATTGCCTTTGTCTAAGCTACTTTTTTTTTTCCTGAACATTTTCAACCAGTGAATTCATTCTCCGTCTTTTAAAGAGGAGCTTAATTTTAGAAAGCAGCCAAAATATCTTTCAGAACCAAACCTGGTGATTAAGGTAGTGTTCAATTAGGTAAGACATTTTATTTTTTAAAGTGAAGAGGTCACTGTGAGGCACACATGTGTGTGTCTTGCTACCCATATTCCTGGTGCTGGACAGACAGATGTTCAGCATGTCCTTGTTGAATGGTGAACAGAGCCTAGTTCACAAACTGGCTCCAAAGGTAACTCTGAAAAGGTTTCTGAGCAACGGTTTGGGACTAATACATTCTAGCTTTTATGTTGGTTAGAAGTCAGTCTTTTTTCCTTGATTAATATGCTACATCTTGGGGCTGGGACTGTAGCTCAGTGGCAGAGCACTTGCCTCACAAGCATAAGGTGATCCTTGGCACCACATAAAAATAAATAAAATAAAGATATTGTGTCTATCTACTGGGTTTGATCCTTGGCACCACATAAAAATAAATAAAATAAAGATATTGTGTCCATTTTTAAAAATATGCTACCTCTCTATTTTAAGCATTTGACCAAGGAGAAAATGTAGTTCCTGCCACCTTACTGAAGCTACAGCTGAATTTACTTTCCTAAAGCAACCACTAGTCAGTGACATTGGACTAATCTAGGCATTTTGGGAATTATTTTTTATGTCAACCCAGTCCACAGAACATCTGAACATGGTATTGTAAATAAGGGCAATACCAGATCATAACTCATTTTGGGAGCGGGGAGTGGTAACCAGGATTGAACCCAGGGGTGCTTAACCACTGAGCCACATCCCCCAACCCTTTTTATTTTTTATTTTGAGGCAGGATCTCACTGAGTTGCTTAGGGCCTTGCTAAGATGCCGAGGCTGGCTTTGAACATGCGATCCTGCTCCCTCAGTCCCACAAGCTACTGGGATTACAGGTGTGTGCCACCGTTCCCGGCATAACTCAGTTTTTCGCATGAGGATTTCAAGACACTGGCACTAATCCAGACATGCAGAAGAGCTGAGGTGTACGGGCTCATGCTTTGATGCATTTGAGGTGTACAGGTTAAGCAGCTCACAGCAGGAGAGCAAGAAAGTCACCAACCTGAGTGACACCTGGGTTGTTTGGCACTGCTGTTAACTAGCTGTGCGACCTTGGGGGAAACAGATCGCAGGCACCGCCCCCTGGGTCTTTATTTTCTTATCTAGGCAATGATTTAGCAACCATACAGTCATCTATTCTAAACTGAGGAGAGGCAAAGACAGCAGGTTGCTAACAGTAGACACCCCGCTGGCAAGTGCTAAAGAAAGCAAGGTCCTGCCAGGGAACAGGGAGACTTTTGGAGCAGCAGACGCCAGTTGGAGCTGAGACAGAGTCCCTATTTGAAGGACAAAAAATGTCGAAGATGAAGCCCAACTGCTTCTGGCCATGGAACGGTTTCCAACACGCAGGTCATCTAAGGTCGAGTTCAGGGCAGGCAGCCAGCCACCAGGCGGGAAGGAAGCCGCAGTGAATGCCTGCCTGCTTGCCCAGCCCTCCACCTTCTGAGCAGAAGTCCCACACCCGCTCCTTTGCCGGGTCACCCAAGAGACCTCACAAGCTCCTTCCAGACCCAGGCATTCTGACTGGTCTCAAAGACAGCCTGCCCATAGTCACTGAAAGAGGCAGGTAACAGAACAGCAATGAAGACCAAGTCAGTTTATTTGAAACATTTGCATATTTCTCCTCCATGACTGCTGTCCACTCCAGCCTCCTGGCCCCCCAGACACCTAGACCCCTTTCTTAGCTCCCTGCCTTTGCTTGTGGGGTCTACTCCAAACCACCCACACCTCAACTCTTTTTTTTTTTGTACTGGAGATTGAACTCAGGGGCACTCGACCACTAAGCCACATCCTCAGCCCTATTTTGTGTTTTATGTAGAGACAGGGTCTCACTGAATTGCTTAGTGCCTCGCCATTGCTGAGGCTGGCTTTGAACTCGCGATTCTCCTGTCTCAGCCTCCCTAGTGCTGAGATTACAGGCGTGCGCCATCACGCTGGGCCCGCACCTCAACTCTTGCTCCAAAAATCCTGCTGTCACTTGATGCCCAGCTCCAATTCTGTGTGAGCCACAAAGCTTCCTTAGTTGGAAGCAGCACGTGTTCCAGTCTGCTGTGTGTCACACCCAGAGGTGTGCTGTCTCCCCAAGTGTGACCATTGGTGCCCTGCTCTCCACCATTACGTCATGTGTAGCCCCTCCTTTTACCATGCTCCATATCTACCTGGAATGTCCTTCCTATTGACTGCCAGAACATTCCTCACCTCAGCTTCCAAAGCTCAGCTCAGAGAAACTCTATGAAGAACTGTCCAACTCTCTTGTCTCTCCACCCGCCCATACCTATCTATCAGTTCCATTTGCTGAGTGGAACTACTGGGCTACTCTGTGGCCAAAAGTTTATCTACAATATTTTTTTTTTCTTTTTTGTTGCTGGGGACTGAACACAGGGCTCCAAGCAGGCTAAGAACACACTCAACCACTGAACCACACCTCTGATCTATAGTATTCCTAGTCTTTGGAACAATGCTGAAAATTAGTCCAAAGCTAGTTTCAGCTTGAAGAAAACAGAAGTTGGCTGGGCATAATGGGGAATGCCTGTAATCTCAGCAACTTGGGAGGCAGAGGCAGGAAGATTGCAAGTTTGAGGCCAGCCTCAGCAAATTAACGAGGTCCTAAACAACTTAGTGAGACCATCTTAAAATAAAAATAAGAAGGACGGGTGATGTAGCTCAATAGTAAAGTGCTCCTGGGTTCAATCACACAAATGTACCACAACAAACAAACAAAAACCAAAACCCAAAGCTCTGAGAAGTTAAGGAAATTGTCCAAGTTACACGGCTGGCTAGTGGCCCAGCCAGGATTTGTATCTAGGTTTGTCTGATGCCCAAACTCAAATTCTCCATCCATTCATGCTACTTATTCATTTATAAAGCAAACATTTTGAGCATGAGACAGTGAGGACCCTGAAGATTGTCTTTCTTGTTTTCTAAGCAAGGAAATTAAGACATGGGGAGGCCTATTGACTTGCCCAAGGCGATATAATTTCTCCCAATCCCTTTATCTGGTTTTTCCCATGTGCCAGCCCTGATGGCCCAGATACACCTATCATTTGCAGAGACTCCCAGTACCAGGTATCATTTGCCTGGGGTTTCCAGTTGTAAGCCATCTGGCACACACATATACTTCAAGTAGGGCCTCAAATTAGGCAAGAGAGAATGCTGCCACAAGCTCAGAGCCACAGGATATATTAGTTCAGCTGTAGGCAGTGAAAACACCCTAAACAACAGCGACTTAGATGTTTACAACTTTCTCACGTCAAAGAAGTCTGAGGAGCTGAATGCAACGGTACATGCTTGTAATCTGTCATGCCAGAAGCTGAGGGAGGAGGGTGGCAAGTTCAAGGCTAGCCTCAACAACTTGGGGAGGCCTTGTCTCAAAATTAAAAATTAAAAAGGGCTGAGGATGTCCCTCACTGGTAGAGCACCCTGGGTTCAGTTCCCAGTACTGAGGGAGGTGGGGAGTCTAAGAAGATAAGGGCCATGTTGCAGTTCTATATAAACAGGGATAAGAATGTATTCCATACTCTAAGAGAGAGACAAGAAAATAAACTTTTTCCCCCCATAGGAGTTGAACCCAGGGCCTCATACATGCTAGTCAGTGCTCTACCACTGAACTACACTCCCAGTCTGGAAAGAGATCATTTTAATGTTATTTGGTCAGTGCAACAGTAAGGTAAATGCACTCAACTGGAGCCTGAAGGTGGAGCACCTGAGCCAGCTGAGGCGGGAGTCAGTGGAGACTGCCTGAAGATGGCTGATGAAGGTGGGATTAGAGCATGAAGGCATTCCAGAATGAGCGACATGAGCAAATACAATTTGAGTAGCAAGGAGCACAGAGGACCAATGACCATTTGATGTAAGCTGGAACAGAGGTGGACTGGGAAGGATGTGTGCCAGCTGACGAACCCAAGGGCCCCAAAGGCACTTCTGGAGATAGCTGGTGGCCCCGCAATGTCAGTGTGCTTGAGAGCTGTGTGGCTGCTGTGTGGAAATCACAAGAATGGGCAGAGATGTGTGGGAGCCTGGTTCAGGAGAGGAGTGGGAGCTGGCAGATCTGAGAAATACTAAGGAAAATTGGTAGCACCAGATAATTGCCTGGATGTGGGGATGAGAGAGAGAAGTGAGAGGCTCTGTTTTTACCTGGGGTGAGTGGAGGGATTGGATGGGGTCACCACTGACACACAGAATACAGGGCCTTCTCCCAACCACCCAGCACTTTCTTGCCTTGGAAATACTCCCAGCTTCATAGAATATAACCTCCCTGTGCTTCTATTTTGCATGGCTGGTCCTAAAGGCATGCCATGGGCCCTTTTCATGTTAAGGATTTTAAATCAAGTACCCTTGGGAGATGGAATTCTAGTGAATCAAAGAACACAGTTCAAATCAACTGGAGTACACAAATGTCACCTGAGCCTGATGGAGCCTAGTGGAAACACTGGCTCTAGAAAACTCACCTGTAGTCAACATCTGCCATTCTCTGGGGAGAAAGAGTGAATAAATCTCATTCCTATATTTGGAATACCTTAGTTGGTGGTGGAGCCCACCTCCCACAGGGAAGATGGAGAGTTAGATAGTCTTTTCTGGACTCCCTTGCAGCTATTTGATATGTCAAGGGCATGAGGCCTAGGCTTTGCAAATCAGATATATGTACTAGAGTTTTGATCCATGAGGAACTTTCTGTGATCACAGCAATAGTTTCAGAGAGATCATATTCTCATAATAGCCATGGGGGGCCCTCCTGGGGCCTTGCAAGTGATGGGCCCTGAAACTTAAGCTTATTAAGGTCATAGTAACTTGCATCTATTTGCAATTTGCAAGGAAGGACCATGACTGATTCTTTGGTGACAGAGGACTTTGTTCAGAGGACAAATAAAATCATTTAGCTAGAATAGATGCTTCTTTCATAGGGAGGGGAAGATAGGACTGGAGATTCCAAAAAGCCCAGGTAATAAGGCCAGTCATCTTAAGAGGCACATTCTTCCTTTTCTTTTCTTTCTTTTCTTTTTTTTTTTTTTTGCAGTACTGGGGATTGAATCCAGATCTTCAAACATGTTAGGCAAGCATTCTACCACTGAATTATATACCCAGGTTTGGGGTGCAATTTGGATATTTTAATTTAATTTAATTTTTTAAAGATATTTTTAGTTGAGTTGGACACAATATCTTTATTTTATGTATTTATTTACTTAATGTGGTGCTAAGAATTGAACCCAATGCCTCATACATGCTAGGCAAGTTCTCTACCACTGAGACATAACCCTAGCCCCAGGGTACCACTTTTTAAAAAAAATATATATATATTTTTAGTTGTTGATGGATCTTTATTTTATTCATTTATTATTTATATGTGGTGTTAAGGATCGAACCCAGTGCCTCACGCATACTAGGCAAGCGCTCTACCACTGAGCTACAGCCCCAGCCCCAGGGTACCACTTTTAAATAGACTTTTATTTTGAAATAATTTCGGATTTATAGAAAGTTGCAAGGATGACACAGTATCTACATACTCCTCACCCAATTTCCCCTAATGCTCATACCTTAAGATACAAGGTACACTTGTCAAGACTTGGGCATGGTGGTGCATGCCTATAATCCCAGCAGCTCAAGAGACTGAGGCAGGAGGATTGTGAGTTCAAAGCCAGCCTCAGCAACTTAGGGAGGCTCTAAGCAACTTAGCGAGGCTCTAAGCAACTTAGGGAGACCCTGTCTCAAAATAAAAAATAAAGGGCTGGGATTGTGGCTCAGTAGTAGAGCGCTTGCCTCGCATGCATGAGGCACTGGGTTCGATCCTCAGCACACACAAAAAAATACAGAAACCAAATAAAGATATTTTTAAAAAATAAAAAATAAAAAGGGCTGGGATGTGGCTCAGTGGTAAAGTGTCCCTGGGTTCAATCCCAGATATCAAAAACACAAAAAAAACAAAAAGAAAACAAACACTAAGAAGCCCACACTGGTATGTTACTATTAACTAAACTCCAGACCTGATTTGGATGTTACTAGTTTTTCCACAATGTCCTTTTTCTGTTCAGGAACTCAATCCAGGATGCCACTTTGCATTTGGATACCAACCTTTTTTTGTGTGTGTGACGGTGGTACCAGGGATTGAACTCAGGAGCACTTAAACACTAAGCCACATCCCCCAGCCATTTTTAAAAATATTTTATTTGTTTTCATTAGTTATACATGACAGTGGAATGCACTTTGACACATTATATATAATGGAGTATAATTTCTCATTCTCCAGCTCCATCCATTTACTGGCAAATGCCATAGTTTTTAAATCCATTCATCTGTTGAAGGGGCACCTAGATTGGGACTAGTTTAGCTATTGTGAATTGAACTGCTATAAACATTGATGTGGCTGCATCACTGTAATATGCTGATTTTAAGTGTTTGGGGTATAAACCTAGAAGTGGGATAGCTGGGTCAAATGGTGATCCCATTCCAAGTTTCCTGAGGAATCTCCACATCACTTTCCATAATAGTTGCACCAATTTGCATTCCCACCAACAATGTATAAGTGTACGTTTTTCCCCACATCCTCACCAACATTTATTGTTGTTTTCTTGATAATTGCCATTCTAACTGGGGTGAGATGAAATCTTAAGAGTAGTTTTAATTTGCATTTCTCTAATTGCTAAAGATGTTGAACATTTTTTTTACATATCCTCACAGTTCTTAGCACACAGAAGGTACTTCATGAATTAATGATTGTAACATGGAGCTCACAACCCAATGACCTTGGAAAGGGCAGAGCGTGTCTCCATTCATATCATTCCTTTACTTAGCAAGTCTATATTAGGCATTTACTAAATATAAAAAAAAAATGTCAAGCATTGTGCCAAGTGACCAAAACATGGACTGTGTTGAGAAGGTCAAAGCCAAGGACATCAAAGAGATGCTTCAAACAACTTTCATTCAGATAAAATAGATCTGACAGAATTTTAATATGCAGGGTGCCCCAGAGCACAGACTGGCTACTTAGTGTGGGTGAGGCAAGGGCTTCAACAGGGAGGAACAGCAGGCTTGGGGCTGGACAGAAATGAGTATAAAGAAGTAAGGAGGGGAAGGAGTGGGGGAGAGAGATTTGTTCAAATGGGAAACAAATGACATATCTTTTTTTTTTTTTTAATGAACATTGATCCCAGAGGTGCTTTACTACTGAGCTACATCCCCAGTCCTTTTTATTTTTTTGAGATAGGGTCTTGCTAAATTGCTGAAGCTGGCCTTGAAATTGTGATCCTCCTACCTCAGTCTTCCAAATCAATAAAATTACATGTGTGCACCACTGTAGGATTTGTGTGGAAGATAAAGTTCTAGATACATGGCGACTCCAGCGCCTCCACACAGGTGGGGCTGAAGGGTAGAAGAACCAACTTGAACCTGTGCTTCTGCATAGCAACCACAGTTCTTTTTGCATGCTTTTTAGTTGAGGTGGCTTGGGGATAGTAGTGAATGTGGAAGTAGGGGGATGGGGGACTTCCAGCCACTCCTAGGCATGGCCACTGCTGCAAAGGCAAGCACATGATTGCTAAAAAGGAGAGGTGGAATGAATGAATGTTAGGAGGTCAATTACAATATCCACTACACCTTCAACTAGAGAAAGAAACTGTGTCTCCTCCTACCTTTGTGGTACTAAGAACACAACACATGGTCTACTTTTCAAACAATTTTTAAGTACACAATACCTCATAGTTAATTACAGATACTATGCTGCACAGTGGATCTCTGAAACATACTCATCTTTTCTCACTGTGACTTTATGCCCACTGAACAAGAACTTGTCTCCCTCATCTCCTTGTAATCATCATTCTGCTGTCTTATTTCTATACTTTTTTTGTACTGAGGATGAACCCAAGGGCGCTTAACCACTGAGCCACATCCTCATCCTCAGCTTTTTAAAAATTTTTTAATTTAGAGAGACAGGGTCTCACTAAGTTGCTCATGGTCTTGCTAAGTTGCTGAGGTTGACTTTGAGCTTTTGATCCTCCTGTCTCAGTTTCCTGAGTTGCTGGGATTACAGGAATGTGCTACCACACCCAGTTTATGGAAACTCATTTTGTGCTCATAGAGCATAAAGCATCTGGGTTATCATGTTTAGAGTTCTATGAGGCTCTAGTTGTAAAAATCATCTTTTTGTCTGGGATTTGCTTCAAAATAAGCTGAGAGTGAGAGGCAGGCTACAAGTGAATCAAGATTGGTTGAGTAAATAACTGAAGTGGCTAGGAAAGTAATTAGGTCATGCTAAGTCAAAAGCTGCCCTGCCACTCATCAGGCTATGGGGACATAGGTAGAGACAGCTACAGAGTTATTATGAAATAGTATTTCTCCGCTGGGCATGCAGTAGGTGTGATGTGTCAAAACAAGAGCTGGCTGTGGTGGAACATGCTTGTAATCCCAGTGATTTGGGAGGCTGAGGCAGGAGATGACAAGTTCAAGGCCAGCCTGGGCAATTTAGAGAGACCTTGTGTCAAAATAAAGGATGGTGGATGTTGCTCAGCGATAGAGCACCCTGGGTTCAATTCCTACTAATGGAAAAAATAAAATAAAATGGGAGACTATCAGCAATGTGGCTGTTCAAAGTTTTACCAGTAAAAATCAAATATCACAGGAGGATCTAAGTCACTTTGACAGAGAGGTGGCCGTCATTTCCAACCCTGTTTCAGAGGCTCAGAGAAGGGGCTTTTGGATACAATATTCCACATTTGTCTAAACTTTGTTTTCTAAAAAACGTAGGTCTGCTTCACAGTTAGGAACAAACTGTTGATTCCTTTATACAGTCCTGCTTTGCTCTGCACCTATCAACACACTGCTATTTAAATTTCACCTAAAATCTAACCTGCTTCCAAATCCTACAACTCTTCCTGGTTGGTGAGCTGCCCCAGAATTCCTTTGGTGTGGGTGGGGATGAAAGCCTCTTCAAGTTTCTTCCTGGTGCTCACAGGCTAGGGTAATGGGGATACAGGAATGTTTTCTGTTAAGTCCCTTGTCATTGCATACATTTCCCATAACATTTCTAAGTTTTTAAAAAGGCCTCACCCCATGCTAAGGGTAGAAGCCATGGAGTGTTTGAGATCTGTGAAAGGTAGAATAGCAATCACCACACCCATACCAACATCCTAATTCCTGGAACCTGTGAATACATTGCCTTACAAAGCAAAAGGTACCTTACAGATGCAGTGAAGGCTAAAGACCTTGAGAAGGGGAGATTAGGTTGGATTATTGGGGTGGGCCCAGTGTATTAATGTGGGTCCTTACAGAGAAACTTCCCTGGCTGTGGTTAGAGATGCAATGTTATGGGCTTTGAAGATGAAGGAAGGGGCCACAAGCCAAGGATGCAGGCAGCCAGTAGAGAACAGAAAAGGTAAGGAAATGGTCTCTCCCCTAGAAAAAGCAGGAAGGAAGCAGCCCTGCTGATAATTTGATTTTGGACCACTTAGACCCATGACAAAGTTTTGACTTAGAGAGCTGAAAGATCATAATTTCATGCTGCTTTATGCCTCTGTATTTGTGCATTTAATATGGCAGCAACAGAAAACTACTACAAGATCAGTGTTATCATTTGGGTCTGAAATGTTCCCCAAAAGCTCATGCGCCAGGAGTGGTGGTGCACGCCTGTAATCCCAGCACTTTGGGAGGCTGAAACTGGAGAATCGTGAGTTCAAAGCCAGCCTCAGCAATGGTAAGGCACTAAGCAACTCAGTGAGACCCTGTCTCTACATAATACACAAACTAGGGCTCGGGATGGGGCTCAAATGTTCGAGTACCCCTGAGTTCAATCCTTGGTACCAAAAAAAAAAAAAAAAAAAAACAAAACACTTGGTCCCCAAGGCAGCATTGTTCAGAGGTGGGGTACATGGAAGGTGACTGGGTCATGAGGGCTATAACCTCATAAATGGATTAATCCATTGATGGGTTTATAATTTAATGGGCTATTAAGAAGTGGTGGAAACTTAGGAGGCAGGGTCTAGTTGGAGGAAGGTAGGTCCTGAGTGGCATGCTCTTGAGGGCTATATCTTGGCCCTGGGCCTTTCTCCACCTCTTTGCTTCCCAGCTGCCATGAGATGAGCAGCTTTCCTCCTCCATGCACTTCTGCCCTGAAGCCTGCCTCACCACAGGCTTAAAAATAAGTCAAATGACCATGGAAACCTAAAACCATAAACAACCCCTCCCCCCTTAAGTTGTTTCTCCCATGTATTTTGTCACAGTCATGGAAAGCTAACACAATCACTGAGAGGGAGTGAGTGAAGACAAATGAGCCAAGGGTGCCTTGGGGACACCAACATTTCAAAGGAGAGAAAGAAGTGTCAGTCCAGGAGACAGAAAGGGAGGCACTGAGAGGTGGAAGAGCCAGAGGATATCAACAAACAGAAAAGGTTCCAAGGAGAAAGTGGGCCAGAGCATTTAAACTGCTTACTATTTAAAGATAAGGCGGAAGGAGGTTAAACTGTCCGTACATTTTAAAGTGCATTTTAATTCCCCCCTGGTGATTCCAACATTTGCATTTAACAAAGTCTCTTTCACCAGAAACTATCACTTTCTGCCTCACTTAGAACTTTCACAACCTTGATCCACCTTATAAACCACAGGTTCCAGAACAGCAGGTTTTGCCACATGGTAAGCCAGGGGGAAAGAAGTGAAGCTATTTTTATGTGTTAATCCAAGTTACTTGACTCTGGGGGATGGCCCAAATCAGGAGTGAGAACAGCCACTCAGGCTGGCCTGACAGTACAGAGACCATTAGGCAAAATGCTAGCAGATTCTATCCCAGTGCAACTTCTAGTCCCCAAGAACCCCTTTTAATCTTTGAGGTGCTTGAAGGTTTTAGCCTGTCTTCCTGAAGTTCTAATCCCCATATTTTAGAGTTCCATTCAGATCATCCCCTCTTCCCTATGCTTACAATTCAAAATTACTGCTTATCTACAAATGATCTTCTACCAGTTTGGAAACTAACAAATTAATCCACCCAAGTGAGACTGTTGATGCTGATTATCCTAGTGGACATTGACAATTTAAAAGGAAATGTTTACAGAAGGAAAGAAATACTGAATTTGGCTAGATGTGGTGGCACATGTCTGTAATCCCAGCACTAGGGGACTTGGAGGCCCAGGCAGGAGGATTCCAAGTTCAAAGCCAGCCTCGGTAACTTAGTGAGACCCTAAGCAACTTAGCAAGACCTTGTCTCAAAAAATAAAAAGGGCTGGGGATGGAGCTCAATGCTTAAGTGGCCTTGGGTTCAATCCCCAGCACAAAAATAAACAAACAAACAAAAGATTTTCAGGCTTCAAGACTCAAAATGTGAAAAAGGAGTGTACTCCTAAACTATGACGTTATCTCAGTTTTTGGCTTTGACAATCTGAGTTTGATGCTGCTCTTATTCTAGGTCTACTGGTGATTTCTACATTACTGGTTCCTGGAAATACAGATGGGAATTCCATAATTGGGCCCTTCAAAGCTAAATGGCAAAAATCACTGTTTCAAAAACACATCAAATATCCTATCTTCATACAGGTCTAAGCAGCAACCAAGCATGAGAACAAGTATTTACTTTCAACACGGATGTCAGGACAATTCAGTAAGGGAGAGAACAGTCTTTTCATCACATGATGTTTATCAGGACAACTGGATACTCACATGCAAATGAATGGAGGATTATTTTCCTTATTACATAAAAATTAACTCACAGTGGATCATAAACCTAAAGGTAAGAGTTAAAACGGTAAGACTCTTAAAATATTTGTGCTTCAAAGGATGCTATCAAGAAAACAGAAAGACATAGCTGGGTGCGGTGGCACACGCCTGTAATCCCAGCACTTTGGGAGGCTGAAACCAGAGAATTGCGAATTCAAAGCCAGCCTCAGCAACGGTGAGGTGCTAAGCAACTCAGTGAGACCTTGTCTCTACAAAAAAAAAAAAAAAAAGAAAGAAAGAAAAAAGAAAACAAAAAGACAACTGGTAGAATGGAGGAAATATTTGTAAATCATTATATCTATCTGATCAGGGATTTGTACCCAAAATCCTGAGAGCATAAAGAACTCTCAGGATTTGAATACAGATATTTACCCAAGACAGACATACAAATGATCAGTAAGTACATGTCAACATCATCAACCATCAGAGGAATGTACATCAAAACTACATTGAGGGCTGAGGTTGTGGCTCAGTGGCAGAGCGCTTGCCTTGCACGTGTGAGGCACTGAGTTCGATCCCCAGCACCACATTAAAAATAACTAAACAAAATAAAGACATTGTATCCATGTATAACTTAAAAAAATTAAAAAAAAAATTCCTTGAGATATCACTCCACACCCCTAGGATAAATATATCAAAATGATAGATATCAATAAATGGATAAACAAAATGTGGTATATCCATAAAGTGAAATATTAGTCATGCTATGACCTGGAAGAACCTTGAAGACATTATGCTACGTAAAGTAGACGATGTTTTATATAATTCCATTGATGAAATGTACAGATTAGGCAACTCTATACAAACAGAAAGCAAACTGCTGGTTTTATATAGGGTTAGAAAGCAGGGGTAATCTTGGGGGGGAAAAACAGGATATGGGCTTTATCTGAAGTGATGCGTATGTTCTGGATTTGCTATTGGTTGTACAACCCTATGGTTACACTGAAAACCATTGAGTTGTACCCTTTAAATGAATTACTATGACTATGAATTATATATTAATAAATTAAATTTTTAAGTGGGATAAAGAAATTGTTGAAATTTTCCCCAAACATGACACATTTGTTCAAAGCCAGTGTCTTACCCGTTTTCCCAAAGTATAACAGAAAAAGAGTTTTCTGTCTTCCAGGATACTCTAAGTCTCAAGTTCATTTTCCTGTGTCTGCAGAACTGTCAAGGGCTCAGTGTAGGAAATTCACTGCTGGTGAATCATGGATCTATAGGCTTCTTGCAATAGAGCATTTCAATTCTACACAGCCATGTATTTTTCCTCCTTAACAATAAATTGTCCTTGAAGGTTTAAGAGCAGCACAAAAACTTCTTTCTGTATAGAGAGATTCATTCCATTCAGGGCATCTGAAATTCACCTGGCAGGGTATTTAGAATAAGTCAGAGTGCCAGGATGGCCTACCCCTAAATGTTAGATGCTGAACTTTGAGCTCTCGATGTTCTCTCCCTTTCTTTCTTTTGACTAGGGCTGGAGATACAACTCAGTGATACAGGCCCTGGGTTGGAGCCCCAGCATAGAAGGAAAAAAATAAAATAAAAATAAAAATAAAAGCTATAAAAAAATAAAAGCCATTCTTTCTTTTGGCCAAGCTCTTCAGTTTTAGGGTAAAAGTCTAAATCCCTCATCCCTAGTCCCTGGTACCAAGAGCAATAGATGGGAAAAGAAGCTTCCTGGAGTTCAGGCCTTCCCCATTCTGAGGGTTCACACCTGAGTACCCCCTTTCCCCGTGAGCCACTTTATTTCCCTTCTTCATACATGGCAGGGCTCTTGGAGCAATTCATGCCCTGGCATATCAGAGGAAACAAACCAACAAAGAGGAAGTCAGGTTAGTGAAGGATTCCAGAATAAGAAAGGCTAAGACTTTTCTCAGGTGAAAACTACTAGTCTACCCACACACAGCAATGCATGCCTAGAATCCCAGCAACTTGGGAGGCTGAGGCAAGAGGATTGCAAGTTCAAAGACAGCCTGGGCAACTAAGTGAGACTCTGTCTTAAAATAAAATAAAATAAAATAAAATAAAATAAAATAAAATAAAATAAAATTAAAAGGGTTGTGGATGTAGCTTAGTGCTGGAGTAGTTGCCCAGCATATGTGAGGCTCTGGGTTCAATTCCTAGGACTGCCAAAAAAAAAGAAAAAGTGAAAACTGATATTGGGGAGTTTAGAGCAGGCACCAAGAGACATCCTGAAATAAAATAACTTGATTAGAAAAATAAAGAAATGTCAATCAACTTTATTTTCAAAATCCTTGATACATACATAAATACACGTGAAAAAAAGATAATGGCAAAATCTAAAGACAGCACAAACCACACTCCTGTATGTCAGAGTGCCTGAGGGGCAAAAGGGAATGGGGATGGAATAGGTGGATGGGAGGGTTAATATTTTCTAGCTTCAGAAAGTCAGAGTGCCCAGATCACAGCCAAAACATCTTAGTATTGGTCACAGATTCTTTACAAAGGTGTTTACCTGTGGGAAAGAGAAAAATCCGAGTTAAATTTCACATTTTTAGCAGACTATTCAATGGTTCATTCACAATGTCTATGTATGCAGTCCCATAAGTTTTTGTGAGGAAGAGAAAATAGGCCTGGAGAAATGTGAGCTACCCAGGGTCATATAGCAGCAAGTGGCAGAGCTGGGAATAGAATCCAGAAGTCTTATTTCTCCAATTTTAGAATACCTTAAAGGAGGAAGTCAGCTGGCAAGCATATGTTACAAGTCAATTATTCAATAATTATTATCCCTACATACTTCAGAGAATAGGAATTATATTTGTAACGTGTACAAGATCCGATTGGCTTTAGAGTGTGAACTGCAATTTGAGATGCAAAGCCCAAAGTCCAATGTATTAAACTTTAAAGCAAAGACTGGAAAAGATAAAAATAAAACAAGAGGAAAACTACTAGAAAGCAGGAGTTTAAGATCCTTCATACCTTCTTCATGAGTTCTTCTTGTCTGGTTATTTCTTCAGAGAAATCATCATTGACATCCAACACCAGAACGGGAATGTTCAGCAGAGCCTCAAAGTGGAGCCTACACACAGGAAGCATGAACACAAAAAATAAATCTGAACCAAGCTTCACACACTCACCAAAAACTAATAATTCAGAGAACAGATCTCAATTCACATGGCTTCTCAACAAAATAGCACGTAAACAGCATTAAAACAACAACAAAAACCTCAATAAAGTTGGCTGCAAAGAAGATGGCTGAGATTTCTATTTATTTCTGAGACTGATACTAAAGGTAAGAGCTCTTAACCATTTTAAGTGGACAACATATTAAGCCTAAAGGGAGGACAGTCCAGAAACTAGGAATGCCACCTTAGTAAAACTGACATTTTTCCAAAAATTTTAACTCTCCATCCTAAGCCAAGTATCACCACCATCAATTACAATGTTTAATCTAGTGAAATGTAGAAGAGAGAAAAGAAACAAAAAACTGAAGCAATAGTATCTAATAAAAAGTGAAACAACAATTTTTTTTTTTTTTTGGTACTAGGGATTGAACCCAGGGACATTTTACCATTGAGCTACATTCCCAGACCATTTTATTTTAAATTCTGAGACAGGGTCTTGCTAAGTTGCTGAGGCTGGCCTCAAACTTGAGATCCTCCTGCCTCAGCCTTCAGAGTCACTGGGATTATAGGTGTGAGCCATTACATGTCTGGATGAACTTCAAAACATTGAACAATCGACTGTAGAAAAGTAGGTCTCTGTCTGATATTGCTCTTTTCTCCAACTCACTTGGTTGTCTTGTGAATAAGCCAGGCTTCGTGCTGACCATGAAGTTGCTCGAGATAAGTCAGCTCAATTCCTTTCTCTTCCTCCCTGGCCCTCCGGTGCAGTCTCTTCAAACAAACCTAAAAGACAATCCCAGACCTACTGAGATCATTTGCTGTTCTGCCAGTTACAATGCAGTCTTGGGAGTCCTGAGGCCCATATAATGTCTGTGTGTCTATCTGGGCAATATAAACCACAGTCTTGCTTTTGTTGCCTGGTTCCCTTACTCCATCAGATGATCTATACCATCCTTTCTGCCTTCACCTTAGACCTGCTCCTTCTCTGGAGTATCCTTAGCTAGTTAATGGCAAACATCATCTACCCAGTCAGCTAAGCCAGGAACCTGGTAGTACCTTTCTTTTTCCACCTGCCAACTAATGAGGAAGTCACAAAATTCTCTTAATATCTTTAGATGGTTCTCTCCTTGCTGCCTCAGTCAGTGCTCACCGACTCTCATCTGTACTATGGCAAATCTTTTGCCACTCTGCTTCCTGGAGAAGTATCTGAAAAGAGCACAGGCCATAAAGTTACAAAGTCTGGAGTTAATCTGTCTCCACCATGCACTAGTGGTGTCATCTTGGTGGGCTTCCACTTCCCCATCCTACACCCATCCCACAGGACCTACAGAATTCACTGACTTAAAGCACATCAAGCTCCTGGCAAAAGCTGTTCTCCCCTCCCAGTCTGTCCCTTTAGTCCAGCCTTCCACACCAGTGCAATATATAATGGTCATTACTTCCCTTGCTTAAAATTCAGAGGCTCCTTACTGTGTACAGCCAAAACCAGAAGGTTCAAGGAAGTATGAGTGGTCTTTTAGTTATAAAATGGTAAGTAATTTGAAGTATCTTTCATATTATACCAAATACTCTCTCTAGAGTACAATGCAAAATCTGCATAGGTCATGGGGTGTGGTGGCGCACGCCTGTAATCCTAGCACTTTGTGAGGCCGAGACAGGAGAATTTCAAGTTCAAAGCCAGCCTCAGCAATGGCGAGGCACTAAGCAACTCAGTGAGACCCTGTCTCTACATAAAACACAAAATAGGGCTGGGGATGTAGCTCAGTGGTCAAGTACCCCTGAGTTCCATTGCTGGTACAAAACAAACAAACAAACAAACAAAAAACCCTGCATAGGTCAAAAAGGAGGCTTGACATTAACCCACCTTCCCCAGTTCATTGTGTGTGTTGAACAATATTTATTCTGCAAATATCTGGCAGAAAGTCTGAAGCACACTGGCTCAGAGAATGCAGATGTCTCCTTCATTACTTGCTACATAAGGCCACTCCTCCTACTTCTTAACTTCCTTCCAGCCCCTCTGGCCTTGTTGCTTCAGCCAGATTTGACCTTCTTTCTGTGAGACAGGTCAAGCTCCTTCATCCCTCAAAACTTTTGCTCCAAATGTTTTTTTTTTTTTTTTTTTGGCCTAAACTGCCCCTGCTTTTCTCTCTGCCAGGAAAATGTTTTATTATTCAATGTCATCTGTCCTGGAAGTATACTAGAAATACATATGGATTAACCCACTAATTTAGGACCTCCCTCTCTCAAATACTTAAAAAATGTGAGCATTATCCCCAAATGTAGTATACAACTTTCTCAAAGACTTGGGGTCTTTGCTGTTTCCCTCTTATATTACCTTTCTGCTAAGCAAATTTCACTTACAACCTTATGTCCAGCTTTCCAAACTGGTGAGCAGACACAGGTCTCATAGGTCAATACTTTTAGTTCTTATCTCTTCTTTTCTATGCCTTTTCCCTAATCAATTAATAATAATTGCCACTAACGTAGACATAGTCCCTGTCCTTAGAATTTGATTTGCTATTAGCTATTTGGACATAAGGAAGGAAGCATGGACTCATGCAAGAGGCAGGATGCTCTAAAATCCCACTTCTGTGGAGGTCCCCCTGTACCTCTGGCCCACCTACGGAGCTCCACTCTGAGAACTGAATGCTGGCAAGGCTATGGGCCAACACAGACCACCAGTGTTTTTCAGATGAATCAGTTTAAAGTGAAGTCTGGATAGGACAATAGGAGGGCACACAGCGACTGGGGGACACCCAGGAGGCAGGCTTAGACTCTGCTCCTGCTTAGGGCTGAGCATAGGATATGGCTGAGTAAATGGTCAATACATACTCATTGTATGTATTCATTTACTGTTTTCAGCTGGGCACAGTGGCACACACCTATAATCCTAGTGATATGGGAGGCAGAGAGAGCAGGATGCCAAGTTCGAGGACAGCCTGGGTAACTTAGTGAGGACCTGTCTCAAAATAAAAAATACAAAGAGCTAGGGTTATAGCTCAGTGGTAATGTGCCCTAGGTTCAATCTCCAGTACTAGGGGAAAACAATTTCATTTCTACTCTAGTCTCTCCATCTTTTTCTCCTACTTTCATTTTCTTTTTTTTTTTTTTGAGGGTAGCAGGGAGGAGGTACTGGGGATTGAATCTGGGGCACACTACATCTGAACTATACCCCCAGCTATTTTTATTTTGAGGCAGGGTCTCACTAAGTTGCTGAGGCTGGCCTTGAACTTGTGATCCTTCTGCCTCAAGCCTCCTGAGTTGCTGGAATTACCAGTGTGTGCCACCATGCCTGGCTTACGTTCTTTCCTACTTTCCTTCACTTGGAACCTGCTTCTTTTTCTTTCCTTCTTTCTACCTGTCTGCCCACTCTCAATGATGATGGCTCTAAGACCTCCCCCTCCTCTCCTTCCCTAATCACAACTTTTTCAATGTATCCCTGACTTCCAGCTACCTAGTTTTCTTCACCCACAAACCATGTTATTAACTTTATGGATACTTTCAGAAATAATTTATACATATACTTTCACCTTTAAAAAAAAAGTATATAAAAGGTGTTCCACCATATACTTGGTACCTGTTTACTTCACTAGGCAATAAATCTTAGAGATGGTTACACATTAGTACATAAAGAACTTTCTCATTCTTTTTTTATAGCTTCAGAGTTTTCTAGTTTATAGTCAGAGCACAATAAATTCAAACAGTCCCTGCTGATGAACACTGGGTCATTTCCAGTAATTTGCTACTGCAAACAATGCTGCCTGGAACACAGGCCACTCTGCCCATGTGTGAGCATATCTATGGAGTAAATTCCAGGCAACTGATTAATAGGCCAAAAAGTATGAGCATACTGCTAAACTGCCTCCTTGGAAGTCAACCAATTTATATTCTCACCAGCAAGTAGTTTGGGATTTCCTAAACTACTACTAAACTGAAGGAAGGGACCCTTTAGCTAATTCCTAGACAACAGGGAGAAGAGCTAGTATTGACTGCTCAGGGTCAGAAACAGAACTGGATGGTGACCACTACTGGGTCTGCTCATTGTGTCTTCCAAGCCCCAAACCCAGGTGCCATTTGTTCCCACACACCTCCTGCATGCCAGTCTCCATGCTTCACAGTCCCGGCAAGGCTTTAAGGCACCCTAGCCAGCTGTACTCTCTGCCTAAGGCACTGAGGGAACATCAAGACCCAGCCATTTCTCTTCTGATTTTTTAAAATTACAAGCTTGCTTGCTTTTTAGAATTTAAGGGAAAACAGGTGAAAAGGAGCTGAAGGTCCTACTGAGGTCCATCTCCCATGCTCTAAACAGCATTTGTCAGCACTCTGTGCTGAAGTATTGAGCACTGGTACAGCTTTTTACATAGAGATATTTTAACTTCTCTTCTACTGTTAAAATATCTTGGGTATAGTTAACTCTGAATTTCAGAGGTTGGGCAACACAGAGGAAGGATATGGGGATTCCTGAATCCCTGGGTCTAATGCCATCAAAACAGAACTAAAATCGCCATCTACGGGCTGGGGTTATAGCTCAGTGGTAGAGCTCTTGCCTAGCACGCCAGAGACACTGGGTTTGATCCTTAGCACCACATAAAAATAAATAAATAAAATAAACATATGTGTCCATCTACAACTAAAAAAAATACCTATAAAAACCCTCTAGAATTTAAAAAAAATAATTCCCATCTAATCCCCAACTTTTTTTCTTTTCTACCATTAAATTGCAATAATCCTTCAACTTACTTCATTCTATACCAGCTAAAATACTTTAGGGTCCTCAAAAGAATATTAACAGTCCTTCCAATGATAATCATCATCACCATCACTATCCCTATCCCCTTCACAGGTCATTGATTCAGAGTACACACAAAAAAGTGAAGGAGACTTGCTTGCTTTCCGGTGGGTCCCAGTGTCTGAGTCCAACCTCCACTCCCCAGAAAAAAGGGCCTATGAGCTGGCCAGGCATCGCTGTTTTACTCCTAGGAACGAATCAGCCCACCTCCTCCTTTGCTCCTTCCAACACTGTCTTCACGGCACTAAGCTGCTGTGCTGAACTTTTGTTTCCCTTGGAACAATTTAGGTCAGAACTCTCCCTTCTAATGCCCAGCCTCTCCATCTTCTGCTTCTTCTTCTTCTTTTTTTTTTGGTACTGGAGATTGAACTCAGGGGCACTCGACCACTGAGCCACATCCCCAGCCCTATTTTGTGTTTTATGTAGAGACAGGGTCTCACTGAGTTGCTTAGCACCTCGCTGTTGCTGAGGCTGGCTTTGAACTCGTGATTCCCCTGCCTCAGCCTCCCTAAGTGCTGGGATTACAGGCTTGCGCCACCGCGCCTGGCTTTCTGTTTCTTTTGAGTCCAGTCATCCCATGACTCCCACAGAAAACCTGTCACCTCTTTAAATGCCAACCACAATCTTTACTCAGCCCAACAACATAGCACTGTCACTAGTGAGCACTCCTGGGAGCAAGCCTTCTCTCACCCTACCCTCAGCTACTTCAAGTTATCCTCTTTGGCAAGGGATTCCTCTTTCCCCATTTGCTGATACCTACCTCTAAAATAACCACTTTCATTAATTTGCTCGTTATACACCTGCTCCCAAGCAATGAAACCTACTGAAAGAGGTCACAAAAGTGTCATTTAATGCACCTAAATTTAGCATAGTTCTCTCTCTCCTTTTTTTTGGTACCAGGGGTTAAACCCAGGGGTGTCACATTTCCACTGAGCCACATTTCTAGCCTTTTTTTATTTTGAGACAGGCTCTTGCTAAATTGTTTAGGCTGGCTTTGAACTTGCAATCCTTGTGCCTCAACCTCCTAAGCTTCTGGGATTATAAGCATGCGCCACTACACACGGCTAGCCTAGTTCTTATTGTAAAAAGAAGCTTCAGGGGCTGGGGTTGGAGCTTAGTGGTAGAGTGCTTGCCTAGCATGTGTGAGGCACTGGGTTCAATCCTCAGCACCACATAAAAATAAGTAAATAAAACAAATGTTAAAAAAAAAAAGTAGCTTCATAAAAGGTTCTCAGCCCTCTGGCCTCACAGAACCTCTAGTTCATTTTTATTTTAAACCTTAGACTCCTTTAATTTCTGTGGAATTTCTTATTCCCTCCTAGTCTAGCTTCTGCCTTATAATTTCTAGAAACTCTCAAGACAAAGATCCCCAATATTTGGATCTTGTTATATTTATAAGGCCTCTTGTTTGGTTGCTTCCTTCCTAAGGTAAGATCCTTCTTTCCAGTCCTCTACTCCATGGCCTGTGTGAGTCTCTGAGGCAGGGACTCTCCCATTTGTTTTCTGACCCTGCTCAAACTGCTCTAAGGCTCACTTTTGCCACAAGGCTTAGTCCTGGCTCTGAAAAACATGCAGACAGCTTTCCTTCCTTCTAAGATTATGTGGTATAGCTGGCATTTAACTATACTTCAGAAGTGTTTCTCAAAAGCTGAGGGCAAGGCAACTCTCAGCAAGTACCTCTTGCTCTGACTTGGAATCCCACTCCAGAAGTCTTTAGAGATAACTTGTCTGAGTCAATGCATTTTATAGATAAAGACCTCTCCAATGCAAAGCTTTCCCTGGGGCTGCCCACTCACACTGCCAGTCAGAAGAAACCAAAGACCATGCTGTCTCCACAGACTCCAGTCTCATGCCACAACGTCATCCTGTATGTCGGCTGGCTTCAAAGACCAAGTCAGAAAGCCACAGAATGTATTTCTGTAGGCCATCCTACCATACCTATGGCTTCCTCAAGGTTCAGAAAGAGGCTATAAATTAGGGCCATATCAGGATGAGGTGAGAAAATCCTCTTCTCTCCCTCTCCATATCCTATTCAGAAAACCAATGAGACCACTACCACTTCTTTTGACCCTGCCATTGGAAGGAAGCGCTGAGGCCACTGGCTACAGTTCAGTGTCCATGCCACAAACCTGGAGTGACAGAGATAATGCCCAATTTATTCTGGGTTTGTGGTTTCACTAAGAGGGACCCTTCAATGCATACTTAATTGCTTGAGCACACTGCTACACAAGACCTGTGGAAAATGGGGTGCTCAACACTAGAACAGGGGGTATACAACTACTGCTCTCTCTGCCCTGGATAATGCCTGTGCTCTAACTTCTCCAACAAGAAAATCTGAACATCACCTCTTAGGTTTCATAAAGCTGTGAAGACTAAGGCTTTAGGTTCATAGTTACCTGGGGAGTAGCCTGGAGGTAGATGAAGCCATGTAATGAGAGCTGATTGGCAAACTCCTGCAGGAGAAAAGTATGCCAGTCCTGATAGATGTGCCACTCGATGTCACTGAGGGAACCATTTTCAAAAAGATTCTTCGCAAAGATATACCTGGTTGAAAATATAAGTGGGATGGGGGTGGGGAGGAAGAATGGGAAATGGAATGAAAAACACAAGAGAGAGAGAAGCACAAAAATCAATAACCAACTTGTTCCATGTCTGTTCAAAGTACTTAGCCTTTCTAGCTCCTCATCAATCCTTAAGAAATCTGAATTCTTAACCCACAGCTCCCTCCCTGCTCAACACTACGATGGGAAACAGTACCTTGACTTAAAGGCAGAGACCACAGCTTTCTAGATGGAAAAAGTCACTGCAAGAAAAGGGACACTGGAAGAGTAAATCACTGGTTCATAACAGTGTTTCAACCAGCTGAGACACACAGCAGAGGATGTAACTTTCGAGATTTCCTGGTGATGGCAAGGCCCTAAACAAAAAACAAGTGAATTGGGCTGGATGTGGTGGCGCCTGCCTGTAATCCCAATGGCTCGGGAGGCTGAGACAGGAGAATCATGAGTTCAAAGCCAGCCTCAGCAACAGCAAGGCCCTGTCTCTAAATAAAATACAAAATAGGGCTGGGAATGTTGCTCAGTGGTTGAGTGCCCCTGAGTTCAATGCCTGGTACCCACCCCGCAAAAAACAAAAACAAGTGAATCCAGCATAAAGCCACCCAGCACATTTCATTTAAGGACTGAAGGCCTCCAAGTCCTCTGCCTGCTGAGCTACCCTTTTGTCTAGTTGAGAAATGAAGAGGGAACTGCCTTTATGTGGTGTCATCTATGGAGCAAGAAATGCATTTCTTACTAACTTCAGTATTAAAAAGAAAGTAGACTCTCCCCCAAAGTACATATGAGCTCCTACTGGCTTGCTTCCTCTGCTGCTGAGCTTCTAAGTCAGATTAAATAAGTCTAAAGCTGAAAATCAAACTAGCTTTGCTCCTTGCTTACTTCCACAACAAAAGGAGGCTCTGGTAAATAGGAAATCAGAGTTAAACAGAAACCATGGCTTTGAAAGGGTCAATTCCGTTTTCAAATCTCAGGCATCTTGATACAAAACACAATTTACATCCTCAACAATGAATTCTGGTTTCTAAGGCAACGCTCAGCGACTAGCTGCTTCTGGGAAAATAAATTCAGAATCCTTGTATATGAATGACTTGGGGAAGCACAGCCTGCAAGGCTCTGGGTGTGTCCTTAAGAGTTTCCAGAGTAACTCTCCAGGATCTGATCCTGGCTGTAATGCTTACTAGCCATGACACATTGGGAAGTCACCTGAATTCTCTCAGCCTATTATTGTGATGACTGATATAATACTCATAAAGTGCTTAGAAAAGTGACTGGTGTTCAAAATACCTTAGTCATAGCCAGGTGCGGTGGCTCAAGCCTGTAATCCTAGCACTTAGGGAGGCTGAGACAGGAGAATTGCGAGTTCAAAGCCAGCCTCAGCAACGGCGAGGTGCTAAGCACTTCAGTGAGACCCTGTCTCTACATAAAACACAAAATAGGTCTGGGGATGTGGCTCAGTGGTTGAGTGCCCCTGAGTTCAATCCCCAGTACCAATAAATAAACAAACAAACAAACAAACAAACCTTAGTCATTACTGTAACTACTTTTTGCTAGGCTATTAAGCTAATGTGAAAATACCAAAAGCAAACTTTCTTAGTCTAAAATGATTTTGCTATGATCTAGCTGAAGGCCAAAGGATAAAGGTGACTTTGTAATTCAAGTTCTGAAAAACGTTGTTAGCTTTTCCACAGATAACTAGAAGAAGAAATTCAGATGTTATAAAGAAAACTTTAAAAGTTCTATAAAATGGGCACTGAGGATGAGCACTTCCCTTATTTTTCCAAAGCTAGCAGTGACAGGTGAGAGGGAGTAGAAGGTAAGGCACTGAGCACTAAGAGACCTCCTGCAGACTGAGTGGAGGGGCTATGCTTAAGAACAGGGCTTAAGGCCGAGGAGTCCGGGTCTCTGTTCTATAACCACATGCTAGTGTTTCCTTTAACTCAAGAAAAGACGTTAGATTTCTTTCTCCCTGTACTCTCCCAGAAAACCCATATTCCTCTTTCAGAACACAAATCAAACATGTGAGCATGTGTTCAGTCCCTGTTAGACTAGAATTCTCATAGAGGCAGTGACTGGATATGCCTTCTCTGCTATAGGCCCAGGAGCAAGCCTGATGTCTCAACAGAAGAGGCATTCAATAAATCTGTATTGAGCTAACAAATAAAGGAATGATTTGTGTGTGTATGTGTGTGTGCACGTATGTCTGTGAACTGAAAACGAAACCCAGGGCCCTGTGCAAGCTAAACATCATATTCTACCACTGAGCTGGCCATACCCTCAACCCTGGAATGAATTTTTAGAAGAATGATAAGGGGGGCTGGGATACCGCAGTGGTAGCATGCTCGCCTAGCACGCATAAGGCACTGGGTTCGATCCTCAGCACCACATAAAAATAAAATAAAGATATTTTGTCACCTACAACTAAAAAATAAACATTAAAAAAAAAAAAAAAAAAGAAGAATGATAAGGGTCTAAATTATCCCCAGGATTAAAATTTGTAATTAGTTACCCTTTCTGTCTCAAAAATGCCCCTCCCTTCTGATGAAGGTACCTTGAATGATGAAGCTCCCATAATGTGATCAATTCTTACCTCTTCCAAGTAAATGTTAAGATCCAGGAGGCTTAACAAAGCATTTCTAATTAATGAAGTACTTCTACTTCTCTGTTTTTATGTGGGAGGTCTCTCATATGCCTATCTCACTAAGGGGCCAGAAGTCAAAAGACCAACTGTGAATGTTTCCAAATAACCCAGGAGATTATACGTAACTCGATTTCCTCGTCTCAGAGGCAAGCCTTGGGAGGAGAGAGGAAAACAGAGAGAAGTCCAGTCCATAGTAGAAAAAGAACTAAAACTCAGAGCCCAACAATTTGTAATCCTCCCATCTGGCTTTTTTAGAATAGACTCCTCTTGGAGCCTAGCAAGAAGGAATGTGAAGGAATGCAGGGTTTGTTTCACATATCTTCATGAGTTGGAGGTAAAGTCAGAACCATCGTATGCCATTTGCAAATAAACCCTTATTCTTTTTTCTAGAAGGCTTTATGGGAGCACTAAGAACTAGTTTATCTAATTTGTAATCATGAGTATCTTTAGCAGAGTGGACAATGAAAATGTTCCATTTTGACAGATCAAAAAGGGCTTAATAGATAAGTTTGCTTAAAAGCACTATTTTACCAACAAAGTTCACAACCTTCACATATGAAAAACCTCAGCAGTGTTCAGGATCAAGCCAACCTAACTTCATTTGTAGGTGGCCCAACCCCAAGTTATAGCCTAGTCTCTGTGGTAGAACAGAACCAGGAAATCTGGTGCCTGGATGAGTAATTCTTTTGGAATAGATGGGCTCACCTTCCAGGCTCTCTGCTAGCCTATACTGAAAATAACCACATATCGCTTTCCTTCAGGATGAAGCCCTGCCCGAGGTACATAGGTATTTTGTGTCCACTCTAGACCCTGGCCAACAGTAAGCCCTAACACATGAGAAGGGGTCAAAAAAAAGGATAAATAGGACACAGGTGCCAATTTTGCAAATATGCTATTTCTGCCTAGGCATCCCTTTTTGAAGAATAAAAGGAATGAATAGAGCTCCTGTTGTCATTTGGGCAAGAAATTTTTTTTTTTAAATATTTTTTTTAGTTGTAGATGGACACGATGTCTTTATTTTATTGCTTTGTAATGTGGTGCTGAGGATCGAACCCAGGGCCTCACGCATGCGAGGCAAGCGCTCTACCACTGAGCTACAATCCCAGCCCCAAGAAACATTTTCATTGTCTGTATTTTTCTTAAAGGTGATAACCAATCACAGACTCATCTGGTTTCCTGGAACATAAACTGCTACCTAAGTGTCTATTCTGTACCTTTTAGTATGTAAGTTATACTAGGCAAGTACTAGTTTGCCTCTATGCCATAAAGTACGGGAACATAAGGTAGTCAGGAGCACTGTGGGAAATCAATGCCTTCAGTTTATGAGAAACACAACCTCCTTTTCTGAAATATAACTCAGTAGAAGAATTACAACTGTGGAAAATCTGTAGAGCTGTGTTTAAAAGGAAGGCTTTCTTTCTTTTTTTTTTTTTTTGAAGTACAAGTTTCATTGTACTAGACCAGTGCACAGCCCATACAAGAAGAGCAAACACACAGAACTGAGCATGGGGCTTGTGACCGGCACAGGGCTGTGTGTCTTACCTGTCACTGTACACAGACCTCTCAAAGATCTGTATGGGCTTCTTGGCCTGTACGAGTTTCTCAGGGAAGGGCTCCAGCTGTACTTTCAGGCGGCTCAGAAAGGAAAATGTCTGAAATGTATAGGACCATCGTGCTGGCTCCTGGTACATCATGTCTAGCAAGTTTCCCAGACTCTGAGTAGTGCAGGCCTAACGGGAAATACAAAAGAGGAGAATTCCTAGGTGTATTTATTCCATAATATACTACCTCCTCACCCTTCCCAAGAAGGTTTAACACTCAATCCAAGGAATCACAATTTTCCTTTCACTAAAAAGTACAATCAGATCCTCCAGCTTAATCGAAATGACATAATTAGTAAAGAGATTTCCCTACCTTTATTAGACAAGAATCTGATAGGAGGAGATGACATCGCACCTTCAATGTAAGAAAAGAGTATAGAAAAACCACATAGAATTAACACATTTGCAGTTGGGTACGGTAGTGCACACGTATAACCTCAGTGACTCAAAAGACTGAGGCAGGAGGTTTGCAAGTCTGAGGCCAGCCTGGGCTGCTTGGCAATACTCAAAATTTAAAACAAAAAAATTTTTTAAAGGACTGAGGATGTAGCTCAGTGGTTGAGCACAACTGGGTTTAATCCCCAATAACTCCAAAACAAACAACACAAAACACATTCACTGACTGAAGGATTTGTAGAATTTGTCAGAGGAAGAGTTAACTACCAATAGCTATCTAAAATTCTACTCTGAATCCAACTTTTCCTTTGTAATACTATGTTGACTCTCTTGAGATTCCATCTGTGGCTCTTTCTAAAATGTCAAGGCAGGTAAGAAAGCAATTGCTTATCCGTAAGTCCAAGCAAAGAGACAGAATTCTATATATTTTATAGAAAGGGTTACAATTTATTAAACAAAACAAAACCTTCCTCCTTTCTACAGACTTTATGAAAAGCAATTTGAAGAGTTTCTTTGACTTGGTCTGTGTAGGTGGGAACAAGTATAGGATACTCAGGAGACCTGGATTCTTTCTGGGTTCTGCCACTGATAAAGGTGAGTTTTGTGCAAAGCACTTTGGATCTGGATTCATTCTTTCAATCACCATTAACTGAAGGCCTGTGTGAGCTGCCATGGTCTGTTGCCCAGTTTGGAGACTTCATGATGAAGTAGGGCACTGGGCAGGCTGATGTCACAGGTGGACTGAGTGTGGGCTGCTGCACTAGTGGGCTCTGGACTACCAAAGAGAGACTGTTTTGGAACAAAAAACCATACAGGAGCCTATATGATTTGTGAAAGATCCATCTTTGTTAAAGAAGAAATGGAAACATCCCTCTAAATGTGTAAACGAATAAAGGGACAATTGAATATAAAAATATTCTGCAACTCAAAAGGAGAGGATCAGTTCGTGTGCTCAGACCAAAACAGGAGAATACAGAAATATCTCAGCAAGATTCTAGAGATTATATTACTGATAAAACAAAAAGAGGCTGTGAAGGGCCTGGGGTGTGGCTCAGTGGCAGAATGTTTGCCTAGCATGTATGAGGCACTGGATTCAATCCATAGTACCACATGACAAATAAAAGAAAGGCATTCTGTCCATCTACAACTACAAAAAAATTAAAATAAAAAAAAGAAAGCAAAGCCAGGCGCAGTGGCGCACACCTATAATCCCAGCACTTTGGGAGGCTGAGACAATTGCAAGTTCAAAGCCAGCCTCAGCAACGGTGAGGCTCTAAGCAACTCAGTGAGACCCTGTCTCTACAAAAAACACAAAGTAGGGCTGGGGAAGTGGCTCAGTGGTCGAGTACCCCTGAATTCAATTCCTGGTACCAAAAAAAAAAAAAAAAAAAAAAAAGAGAGAGAGAGAGAGAAAAGGAAAAGGAGCACTATGAAAAGAACATTCTTTTCCTTTTCCTTTTTTTATTGGGGGGGGGGTTGTCCCAGGATTGAACCTGGGGTGCTTAACCACTGAGCCACACTCCCAGCCCTTTTTATTTTTTATTTTGAGACAAGGTTTTACTAAGGACCACACTAAGTTGCTTAGAACCATGTTAAGTTGCTGAGGCTGGCCTCACACTTGTGACCTTCCTGCTTCAGCCTCCCTGCTGGGATTGCAGGCATGCGCCCCCATACCTGACTAGGAAAGAACATTTGTTATAAAAGAAAAAGAACATTCTCAAAGGAGAAAACAACAATTTCCAAAGAAAAATATAAAGACAGTAACTAGCAGACTGTGTACTGAAACAAACCCAATTAGTTAATCAGAAAATCTATACCGAGTGTCAGTTTAAGAAATTTCCCCTAAACCAAGATAAAAAGGAGAAAATTATGAAAAAAAATTTAAAAAGACATGTTAGGAGATTTGATATACATAGTAATGTAGATATAGGATATTTTTGCTTTTCCTTTTCTTTCCTATGGAAAGTTACACCAAGATGTAACGTCACCTGGGATCCACTTCTCAAAAACCAAGACAATTTTGTATCAAACATCTTTCCACACAGGAGCCAAAATGATCTCCTGCAACTTCAACATACAGCTAACTCTCCCTATCTGTGGGTTCTACAACTACAGATTCAACCAACTGTGGATTGAAAATATTCCAAACACAAAATATTACATCTATATGGAACACATAGGCTTTTTCCCAGTCCTTTTCCCTTAAACAATACTGTATAAAAATACCCACATAGTATTTACATTATATTATGGATTACAATAAGCTAGAAATGACTGAAGAGTGTAGTATCAGAGGATGCCCTGGAACCAATCCACTGCAGATACCAAGGAACAACTGGACCCTTAGCTAGGATAAAGCTTCCCAATTAAAAAAAACAAGTTTTACTCTAAGGAAACAAGAATTCAGAGTTCCCAATGGAAAAAAGAGCAGAGGAAGACATCAGTTCATGAGGTATACATCTCCCTCACCACTGAAAATACTTACCTAGTAGAAATGTGATAGTTCTAGGTATTTGGAGGTAGAAAAAAAGTTTCATGGTACAACTAGGAGTTTAAAGTGATCAGATGAAAAACAAGCTAAAATCAAGTGGAGAACAAAACAAAATCTCTGAGATGAGACTCCAGCAGAGAAATTCACTGAGTACCAGAAAAGATTCTGTGTGTATACTTATCTATGCAATCATTCACATACATACACACACACACACACACTCACACAAACAAGAGGAATCCACAACTAGACCTATCCTGGCAAAATGCCAACAGTTCTTTAAAAATAAAACAAAAGCAACTACAAAAATACCTAATGAAGAGGGAAATGACACAAATTGCTTAGAAAGACAAAAGCGTCCAAAGCACATCAACACTTTCCTATAATAGAATATCTTTTATATTCCAGGGCAAAAGAAAAATGGTTTCAGACAAGTAATCAGTCAGAGATTATTCCACCTACATATCCTTTCTAAAAAATTTTCTCTAGAATGTATCTGCTAACTGAAAAATGAAATCAAAATAAAGAATTAAGAAATGGGAAGATGAAAAAAAAGAAAAAAAAAAAGAAATGGGAAGATGCAGTAAAGAGAAAACAGTGGTCAGTGGTAAACTAGAAAAGAATTTAGTATAAAGTGATATAAAGTGACTACCATTAATGTGGTTGTGTGACGATGCAAATTTAATATAAGTTTCATACTTCAAAAACATTCTGAATCTACAAAATTTCACTATTCAATATACCTGGGGATGGCCAGGTGTGGTGATGCACATCTGTAATCCCAGTGACTAGGGAGGCTAAGGCAGGAGGATCCAACTTCAAAGCCAGCCTCAGTAATTTAGTGAGGCCTTAGCATTTAGCAAGACCCTGTCTAAAAAAATAAAATACACTGGGGATAGAGCTCACTGGTTAAGTACCCCTAGGTTCCATTCCTGGAACCAAAAACAAACAAACAAAGAAAAAAACCCCAAAACCAAACCTGGGGATGGAGTCTGTGAAAAAAAATAAAAAAGCACTAGTTTTTCCCCATTCACAGACTCCATTAATATTGATAGATTTAAATATATGTATTTTAATTTACCTGTACCACCAGTAGAATAAAAATAATAAATTGAATAAATAAAGGGGAGGAAAATGAAAGAAAAAATTAAATATAACAGAAATAAAGATGAAAACACAAAATAAAGTGACAGACATGATCATAACAAAGAAAAAAATCCCCAAGAAAGGCACACCATCAGACCGGGAAAAAATGAAAAATCCTGTTCCTAAGAGTAACATCTAAAACAACAGGTTGGCTAAAAACTAAGGGAACTGGCTGAAAAATAGGGGAAAGCAAAACCTACTGATACAAGTAAAAAGAAAGTAAATACAGCTACACCGTATTAAGAAAAAAGCATCAAGTGCTGTAAGAGGGGTTTTAATAACTACCAATAAACTAAAAAGACCCCACAAGGAAGTCCTGAACCTTTT
Source organism: Geosciurus inauris (assembly GCA_004024805.1). Classification (NCBI taxonomy): domain Eukaryota; kingdom Metazoa; phylum Chordata; class Mammalia; order Rodentia; family Sciuridae; genus Geosciurus; species Geosciurus inauris. The sequence goes on along the minus strand of PVHX01004220.1, from coordinate 37,660 downwards.
CATAGGGAATAATAAAGCACTGAAATACATAAATATAATGCAAAGCCAATTAAGAACACAAGGAAAAGAAAAAGTTAAATTAAAAATATAAGGAGGGCTGGGATTGTAGCTCAGTGGTAGAGCACTTGCCTTGCATGTGTGAGGCACTAGGTTCAATCCTCAGCAACACATAAAAATATTGTGTCCATCTACAACTCAAAAAACATTTTAAAAAAATATAAGGACAGACAAAATATAATAGAGTACACATTTTAAAATACTTCTCTTAGAATTTCTTTCTTTCTTTCTTTTTGATCTGAGGATTAAACCAGGAGTGGTCTACCACTCGGTTACATCCCCTGTCCTTTTTACCTTGAGACAGCATCTAAACTGCCATGGGTCTGACTAAATTGCTGAGACTGGCCTTGAACTTAGAGTTGCTGGGATTACAGTAATTCACCATCTCAGTATTTAATAGAAAAAGTAGATGTCAAAAACGAGAACTCCAGAGAACTAAATTCATTATTTCTCTACATATTTGAAATTGGAATATATCTTCAACGATTATTAAACTTAACAGACACCTTGATCATTCTTAGAAGTGTTAAATGATTTTGTGTCATATAAACAGTAGCATATTAACACTGATAAATCACATCAAACTTCATACTTTGCATGATATTCTCCTTAAAAGTACATAGCACACTGGGTGCAGTGGTGCATGCCTGTAATCCCAGCACTTTGGGAGGCTGAGACAGGAGAATTTTGAGTTCAAAGCCAGCCTCAGTGATGGCGAGGCGCTAAACAACTCATTGAGACCCTGTCTCTACATAAAACACAAAATAGAGCTGGGGATGTGGCTCAGTGGTCGAGTACCCGAGTTCAATCCCCAGTACCCAAAAAAAAAAAAAAAAAAAAGTACACAGTACATTTATCAAAAATCAATCATACAGGGGCTGGGATGTGGCTCAGTGGTAGAGCGCTTGCCTAGCATGCATGAGGCACTGGGTTCGATTCTCAGCACCACATATAAATAAAAGAATAAAATAAAGGTCCATTGACAACTAAAAAATATTTCAAAAAAAATCAATCATACATAAATTATGGAAAAAACCTTAGTAAGTTCACCAAATTAGAAACCATATAAGCTACGTTGTCTGACCATAACAAAATCAAACTAGAAATTAATAACTGAATAATTCTGCACACACAAAAATTATTTAAAAATGTTAGTACTTTAGCACTAGGGCACAGAATAAATAAAAACTGCAAGTATAAACTTTTTCAAGAGCTTTATAAAATGCAAAGAAAGCCTGAAAAAGAAATGAATAGTTTGCAACCAGAGAGATGGAAAATTATGCTCCATATATGTACTATGACTTGAAATGCATTCTTCTGTTTTAAAAATAAATTTAAAAAAAGAAATGAATAAATTCAGGGCAGAATTAACAAATTAGAATGTTAAGTCACCACAGAATTAAAAAAAATAAAAATCCACTAGTTGGGTCTTTTAAAAGAGGACAATAAAATAAGACACTCACTTATCAAATCTACTTACTCCCAAAACAGTTACACAAATAAACATTATTGGACAGAAGATATAATAATTCCTGATGCAGAAGTTTAAAAATACACATAGATACACATATATCATATACATCTCATACATGTGTATTGGTTTTATTGTTCTTTTTAGATATACATGAAAGTACAGTATATTTTGACATATTATGTATACATATAAGGGTATAACTTATTTTAATTAGGATTCCATTCTTGTGGTTGTACATGATATGGAGTTTCACTGGTCATGTATTCACATATAAACATAGGAAAGTTATGTCCGATTCATTCTACTGTCTTTCCTATTCCCATTTCCTCTCCCTTCCCTTCATTCCCCTTTGTCTAATCCAATGAACTTCTATTCTTTTCCTCCCCATCCCTTGTTGGGTGTTAGCATCCACATATCAGAGAACATTAGACCTTTGGTTTTTGGGGATTGACTTATTTCACTTAGCATGATAGTCTCCAGTTCCATCCATTTATCCAAATGCCATAATTTCATTCTTCTTTATGGCTAATGGTAACATTCCATTGTGTATATAGACCACATTTTCTTTATCCATTCATCTGTTGAAGGGCACGTTGGTTCCATAACTTAGCTATTGTGAATTGAACTACTATAAAAAATGATATGGGAGCTGGGATTGGAGCTCAGCAGTAGAGCGCTTGCCTCGCATGCGTGAGGCCCTGGGTTCGATCCTCAGCACCACATACAAAGCAATAAAATAAAGACATTATGTCCATCTACAACTAAAGAAAAAAAAATAAAAAAAAATGATATGGCTGTGTCATTGTAGTATGCTGATTGTAATTCCTTTGTGTATATACCAAGGAGTGGGATAACTGGGTCAAATGGTTGTTCCATTACAAGTTTTCTGAGGAATCTCCATACTGCTTTCTAGAGTGGTTGCACCAATTTGCAGTCCCAGAAATGAGTGAACTACATCCTTGCCAATATTTATTGTTACTTGTATTCCTGATACTTGTCATTCTGAGTGAAGTGAGATGGAATCTCAGTGTAGTTTTAATTTGCATTTCTCTAACTGCTAAAGATTTTGAACATTTTTCATGTGTTTGTTGACTGTATTTCTTCTGTGAAGTGCTTGTTCAGTTCCTTTGCCCATTTATTGCTTGAGTTATTTGCCTTTTTGGTGTTAAATTTTTGAGTTTTTGTATGCCTCAGAGATTAACGCTCTGAGGTCCAGGTGGTGTGTATTTTTTAAGCAGTGCTGGGGATTAAACCACTGAGCTATACTCCCAGCCCAAGTTTAAAATATTTCAAAAAGTACTAATTGTACACTATTAAATTTGAAAATCTCAAAAGGACAATGTTTTAGGAAATGAAATTATCAAAATTGAATCAAGGTGTTAAAAAAAGAAAATAAGGGGCTGGGATTGTAGCTCAGTGGTAGAGCGCTTGCCTCACATGTATGAGGCCCTGGGTTCAATCCTCAGCACCACATACAAAGCAATAAAATAAAGACATTGTGTCCATCTACAACTAAAAAAAATATTAAAAAAAAAAAAAAAAAGAAAAAGAAAATAAAAAATCCTGAGTAACAACTAAGGAAGAAAACAGTTGTCTAGTAACTATTCCCCTCAAACTGCACCACATACATATCATTTTAATCATGACATTATAAATTTGAGAAACATATTTCTTATGGTAAGAAAGATGCAAAGTTTCTCAGTTTATTTTCATAACTCTGGTGGTATCTGCCCCAAACTGTCTATACAAATAGTAACACCAATTAATTTCAGCAATATGCACACAAAATTCCAAACAACATATTAGGAAATTAATGGAATAATACTACACTATTACCAAAAATAAGTTCATCTGGAAATGACAGAATGGAACCATAATCAATCTATGAGTAATACTAAGATTTAAAAAACCCATGATTACCTCACTATATGCTAAAAATTCTTTTGATGGAAATTCAACATTTGATTCTGATAAAAAGTTAATACCCTAGTAATGGAAGGGTACCTCCCCCACATAATCTACTGAAATGAGTAACAGAACTTAAAACTGACATATTAGAGGAAGTTCATTAAAGATAGAATGAGACAAAGGTGATTCTCTTCATTGCTATTATTTAATATTGTTCTGGAAGTTCTATTCAAAGAAAGAAAAAAAAATAGAAATGAGGTATGGATATTGTAAACTCTTATAAATAATTACTATTTACAGAAAACTATTATTTTCTATAACCCCAAGCAAATAATGCCAAAAAAAAAAAAATCTGAGGCATACAAGTCAAATCCAACCAACTACTTTCCTTCAAAACAGCAATAACCACTTTAAAAAAGACTAGGGAAAAAGCCGGGTGCGGTGGCTCAAGCCTGTAATCCCAGCACTTAGGGAGGCTGAAACAGGAGAATCGCGAGTTCAAAGCCAGCCTCAGCAACAGCGAGGCACTAAGCAACTCAGTGAGACCCTGTCCCTACATAAAACACAAAATAGGGCTGGGGATGTAGCTCAGTGGTCAAGTGCCCCTGAGTTCAATCTCCAGTACCAAAAAAAAAATAAAAGACTAGGGGAAAGATACCAGTCAAAATAACAACAAAATAAATATTCTAACTGGGAATAAACTAAACAAAAATATTACTAAGACAAGTAGACACCCACTTGTGAAAACAAAAATCTGAGTCCTATAACTTTTAAAGTCACATAAAGTATAAAAGCAAAAAAAATAGGTATTTTTTAAATCTTGGGATATAAGGAGGTTTTTAAAACTTTAACACCAAAGACAGTAACTATGAAGATAAAGATGGGCAGATTTGACTACTACTGGACTGTATTAAGAATTGCAAAATGGGGACTGGGGTGGTGGCTCAGTGGTAGAGCGCTTGCCTTGCATGCGTGAGTCACTGGGTTCGATCCTCAGCACCACATAAAAATAAATAAATAAAGATATTGCATCCATCTACAACTAAAAAAAAAAAAATTAAAAAAAAAAGAATTGCAAAATGTATCACATATATAGATAAAAAAAAACAAACAGGGAAAGATATCAGTAATACAAGACAGAGTTAATATATTTTGCATACAAATTGCTCTTATGAAGGGGCTGAGGATGTGGCTAGCATGTGTGAGGCCCTGGCTTCAATCCCCAGCACCATCAAAAAAAAAAAAAAAAAAAAAGAACTTGGAGCTTTTATGAAGCCATTACAAAAAGATGGAGATCGCAAAAGCAAGGAGTGAAGAGGCAACACACTAAAAAGAATAATAATAAATAGGTAAGAGGAAAAAACACGATCAACTCACTGGCAAAGACATGAAATAAGAAAACATTTTCTTACCTCTCACATCGGCAAGGATAAAAAGGAACAGTGATGTTGACATTATGAGAATACTTCCCTTTTCTGAAAGGAAATTGTGTAAAACATAATAAAAGTATCAACAATGGGCTGGGGCTGTAGCTCAGTGGTGGAGCGCCTGCCTTGTACATGTGAGGCACTGGGTTCAATCTTCAGCACCACATAAAAATAAATAAAGATATTGTGTCCAGGGCTGGGATTGTGGCTCAGTGGTAGAGCGCTTGCCTCGCATGCGTGAGGCACTGGGTTCGATCCTCAGCACCACATAAAAATAAATCGATAAAGACATTGTGTCCACCTACAACTAAAAAATATTTAAAAAAAAAAAGATATTGTGTCCATCTACAACTGAAAATATATATATATATATATAAAAATAACAACATAGATCATTTTTGGACATCAAAATTTGAGTTTGATTATCTTTTTTTTGGTAGCAGGGATTGAACTCAGGGGCACTCGACCACTGAGCCACATCCCCAGCCCTATTTTGTGTTTTATGTAGAGACAGGGTCTCACAGAGTTGCTTAGTGCCTCGTCGTTGCTGAGGCTGGCATTGAATTCACAATTCTCCGGTTTCAGCCTCCCAAAGAGCTGGGATTACAGGTCTGCACCACCATGCCCAGCTTGATTATCTTAAAATACACAGACACATAAAATTTGGTTATTAGAAAAAGACTTCTGGTCAAGTGACTTTGGTCAACACACCTATAATCCATTGACTCAGGAGGCTGGAACAGGCAAATCACAAGTTCGAGGCCAGCCTCAGCAACTCAGCAAGATCCTATTTCAAAATAGAAAATGAAAAGTGCTGGGGATGTAGCTCATTGATAAAGCACTCCTGGGTTCAATCCTCAGTACTGAAGGGGAGGTGGACTTCACTACAAGGATGTTCATCATCGAAACACTGTTTGTAGTAGGGAGAATTGAGAAACTATTCAAAATGAAGGGTTGCACAACTATATACTGTAGCCATTAAATGACATTACTATGAAAGGAAGACCTTGTCTATTAAGTGACATGGAAGTGGCAATCACAATTTTTGTCTTAAAAAGGCAAATGTATGTATATATTTTACATGTAAATATATACATTTTCTCCCTTGTAGAAAGAATTGTAAAAGGACAAAAATGTTAATCATTTTATCTCTGGATAATGGAATTATAGGAGTATTAGTTATCTATTTTTACCTAACATAATGCCAACACTTAGTGGCTTAAACAAAAAACATTCATTATCTCTGTTTCTATAAGGCAGGAATTTGGGAAGCAGATAAGCTGGGTGGTCCTGCCTCAGGGTTTCTTATGAAGTTTCAGTCAAGATGCTGGCTGAAACTCCCATTGTCTGCAGGATACACTGAGCTGAAGGACCAGCTTCCAAAGAGCTGCTCATGTACTTGTTGCCAAGAGGCCTCAGTTCCTTGCTGTGCGGCCATATGACAGAGCTGTTTCATTCAACAGCAGGTGGCTTCCCCAAGAGCAAGATACAACATCTTTTAGGACCTACCTTAAAAAGCCACACTGTTATCTGCTAAGTTCTATACTTTAAAAACAAGTTACTGGGCTGAGGTTGTAGCACAGCAGCAGAGCGCTTGTCTCACACGTGTGAGGCACTGGGTTTGATCCTCAGCACCACATAAAAATAAGTAAAGATATTGTGTACATCTCCAAAAAAAAGAGACAATTAGAAAACAAAAATCTTCAATAAACATTATGTGCCAACCACAAAGTATAACACAATTCTAGGCTGGAAAAACAGAGAAATGGCACTCAGAACAACATTTGTCATGTCCTGTTCAGCTCTGAGTACCACACTTCGTTGTTTTTAAGTAGAAAATGAACACACACTGGAGCTCACAACTTAGACAAAATTACTTCAGAATGAGGAACAGCCTAGAGAAAAACTAAAGGTGTTCACAGCTTGAAAGAAAGCAGGCACATCATAGCTTTCAACTGTATACAGGGTTGTCACACGGGAAAGACTTAACAGGCAAAACTAAACCAGTAAGTCAGAGTCATAGGGGTTCAATGTGGCTCAATATAAGGAAGAACTGCCTAACAAGAAGAGTTGGTAGAAACCCAAATGAGACACTCAGTGAATGCTCCAGGTGGCTGCAGGAGTGTTCACCGAACCTGAAGGAGCACTGTGCTGCCACTCCCTCAACCACCCTAACGTTCCTGTCCAAACAAGTCCCTCCCTATTCGCACTGATGTGGCTGGTGTTGAAACCAACCCTACAGCCTTTGCCAATGCAGTGTACCTAGCTTAAGCTGTGAGATGTAAGTGAAACACATGGTGCTTGGCACAACACAGTGCCTGGCACACACATGCTTCACAAATGTTAGCTAGAGACTCTGTGTTGACTTAAGAGTGACAGGAGCTGGGCATGGTGGCACATGCTTATAATCCCAAGCAGCTTGGGAGGCTGAGGCAGGAGGATCACAAGTTCAAAACCAACCTCAGAAACTCAGCGAGGCCCTAAGCAACTTAGTGAGACCCTGTCCCAAAATTTAAAAATATGAATAGGGCTGAGGTGTGGCTCAGTGGTTAAGTGCCTCTGGTTTCAATTCCTGTTACCAAAACAAAAAAACAAAAACACAAAGGTTGCTGTTCTTTTTCAACTTTTAAGATTTAATTTAAAAAAGTTAAAGTCATTATCATTAACTATTAATTCTGACGGTCAGTTTCAGTAATAATGATATAAATCCTTAAGGATAGGAATGACAAAATTCATCTTCAAAGCCAAGATGGTTGGACATGCTTTGGGAAACCACAAAGAACAGAGGCAGGCATTGATCTAGACATACAAAAGCCACAAAAATCAAAACTAAACATATTCAAACAAGTCATATCCTCTCTGGTGTATGTGGTCTGCTTTCTGGAATGAAGCTACTTTAAAAAAGGAGACTCAGACTGGGCTACTTCACTCCCTTAGAGAAAATTAAATTATTACAATTAAATTACTCAACCCATGCCTGCCAACTACCCACCACAATTGAAAACTTACTTTTTGGGTGCCAGCAGTCTGGATATCCTGCCATGTTGCTACAGGTTCTGTAGCTACATGCCACTCTGGGTACGTTTTCATGAGCAACTTCACAAAGGTGGACTTTCCCACAGCTGCAATGCAAACAGCATGTATTGGGATGCTTCCCAAATTGGCTGCTATGCTCTACCACAAATGCCCACCTCAAAGGAACAAGTTTTTCCAATTTCAAAACTCAGCAGCCGTACCCTTGTCTTTGGAATGATGATGGGTAAGGCCAGGCTAATCAAAGTCATCATAATCAACACAATAACAGGAAGGAAAAATCCCCTCTGGGTTTGACCTGTAATTTAAATGTCCCAACCTCCCAGAAGTAATGCGTATTTAGTAAAAGCTGAAAATTTAACAGATCATCATAAGTGGATGAAATCAGCTACACAAACTGTAAAGCTTCAGTCATAGTCCTATATGTTCTGTGACAGGCAAAGAGTGGGGGAAGGATAATCCATGCAGAGGGAGCAGTACGAATGAAAGTCTGGAAGAGAGAAAAAACTTGGCACATGACAATACAAAGAGAAGTCTATGGCTCTAAAGTCAGCATGGCTACGGCATGGGCAAATGAGGGACAAAAATGACTCAAGATGTGGGTGGCTGAGCAGGCAAGCAGTCCAGGGCCAGGTCAACCAGGGCCTTATAGCCAGGGTAAGAAGTCTGACTTCTATTCTAAAGGCAAAGGGAAGTCAGTAACAATGGGTTTTAAGCAGTAAAATGACAATCCTTCTCATTTTCAAGAAAACACTCCACCAGGTGTGTTAGAATGCGCTGAAGTGGAAGTAAGCAGACTAATCAAATGATGACAGTAGCTTAATCAGAGTAATGGCAAGGATATGGAAAGTACTGGTTGCTTTGACAAATATTTGGAGATAAACCTGATCTAGTACCACAATACTCAAGTGATCCTTTCCATTTACATCCACATCTGGCCCATACTTTTCCTGAGCTCTAGAGAAGCAGAGCCTTATAGACATCTTCATTTGGACATCCCAGGAAAATCTTCAAAGTCAATATATGACTTCCCCAAATGAAGTCATCATCTTTCCCATTAAACTGAACTTCCTCTGTATCCCGTATCTCAGCATATGGCAACACCATCCACTCACTGTCAGGACTTCCTCTTCTGCCAAACTTCAAGTGGCCACTGAATCCTTCTGCATTTACTCTTAACTTTCCCCCATTTGTCCTTTTCTCTCCATTTGTACTTCCATGCTCAAGATCGGGTTCTCATCATCACTTGTCTCTCCAACTCTAGCCCTGTTCTTTTCAACCCAATTTCTATGCTACAGTCATACTGAACATGCAACAGATTCCTGTTGTCCTCAGAATAAAATCAAACCTGTTAACCTAGTCTATGAGAAACAACAGGGTTTGGTCCCTGTATATACTCCCTAGCCTCAGCTTTCCTGCATTATTCCTGGACCATACTCTTTTTAATTCCAATTATGCCACATTCTCTACAGCAAATGTGACTTTACATTGCCCTCCCATTTTCTGGAGCACCCCCTCTCTTTACCTGGCCAACTCCTACTCCATCTCCAAGGTTCTGCTCAGATGTACCTCCTGTGAAGCCTCTTCAGGCCCTGACACCTCTAAAATGGATTAGTTAATCCTCCTCTGTGCTTGGCCATATATTCTGGGTGAGACTCCATCACTGCAATTAAATTGAGCTTCAAGTTAAACATCAGGTTCTTCAAGGTAGAAAACAAAGTCCAGCCTAATGTCTTGACTAATGAATAAAACACAAAAAATAATAATTTTGGTTCCAACACCTACATTTGTGAACTCAAAACAAATAAACTTCAGAATGTGTTTAGAGCTTCATCTCCTCTATTGGAAGTGGTCTTTCTTAAGTGAGTTCCACCAAAGGGAGCCAAGGGAAAGAAGGGGGCACCATTCTAGTCAATTCTATTAACCACTCTGGTTATTTATCAGGAGTGCTATGTCTCAGCACAAGAGCCCACACATCCAATATGTGACATTTATTACACACCAACCCAACTCCTTTCTGAATACACAGGTTAAGAACAAACAACAAGAATTTGTGAATTCTGTATAGTCACGCTCTTCTCAGTCCCCACCTCCACCCAACTTGTGTTTGCCTTTTTATTTTGTTCAGCCTCTGCTCTTCCCACACATCAGTGAATAAATGCTTTCCTCTCCTCTTCCAGGCCTGTGTCTAAATCCTTTCCCTACCAAACCTAAGGTACCATTTCCTTCATGAAGTTCAGGATTTCTCTAGCTCACACCAAATCCCTACTACATTGATCAGTTACCAATTGGTTGCATCTGTGTATTTTCAGATATCTGCCTGCCCTGAGTCAGCCTTACCTTAAAATATACGGACCAGTGGTCAATATTTAGATTGCAGGTTGTTCAATACATTTAAAACATTGTCCTTGTTTGGATGAAAAGTTATAGGCTGAAAAGCTACTTTAAACAACACGGAAAGATAAAGGTAGCTGATTTGTTTGTTAGGATTGAATGTTAGCATTACTGACATTTTTGATTGATTATTTTTTAAGATAATATATATATGATAATATATATGTTGCAGTACTGGGAACTAAATCCAGGGTCACTCTACCACTTAGCTACATCTTTAGCCCTTTTTATTTTTTAAATTTGAGATAGGGTTTTGCTAACTGCCTAGGCTGGCCTCAAATTTGCAACTGTTCTGCCTCAGCCTCCTAAGTAGCTGGGATTACAGGTGTATGCCACTGTGCCTGGTTGAATTACTAACATTTTTTAAAAGTTAAAAAACAATTGCCTAAAAAAACTGTTGGAGATAGAAGAGAAGGGCTCTGAGGGTTAAGGAGAGCCAATTTAACCTCTGAGATCAGACACTATTAGTTCATCTAAGGGCAATATGGACTAAGAATCCAATTCATGCCATTTAAACACACAAAACCCAGAACATCAACAAATTAGATATAATGGGAAATATATGGTTCCAATTACTGGAATAATCACTGCTGATATCAGGGCACCCTGCATGCCACTCTCCCTTCTAAGGTTTCTGGAAAGCCAGTTTAGTAATCGTAAGTCAGCCTCATCACAAAATGACAGTAAATGGTGGTGGAAGGTCCTAAGAGTTGTGCCACCCTATGTAATTCACCATAAGGCAATATTTACTAAACTAATTCCACTGGAACTAAGCTGTACCAAGCTCCACCCACAGATGTTTAATAATTACTTTAAAAATTCAAAGTTATATTAAAATATATATTAAAAAAAAGATACCATAACTTTGCCAGTGCAGTGATTTATGATGATAGCAGTTGTTTCTGTTTTGTGTTTTTTTTTTTGGCAGGGGGCGGGGGGCTTGGGTATTCTTGTTTTGTTTAAAGATAAATGTCTTAAAGTGTTCCCAGGGGCTTCATCAGAGTGGTAGTTTGGTTCTCCACTGCCACAGAAGCCTCTTAATGACCAGAATATTCATCTAAAGAAAGCCCCACTTCTTCAAGCAATACTGGCCTCTCATACCATTATCTCAGACTTATCACAATTTAGTTGCAGATTGTTATCTTTCAATATACTGTTACTATTTTAACATTTGGGAGGTACCTGACCCCACAAGCAGCATCAAACCTCCCTTCAGGGCCTTGGCCATGATTCTAAAAAAAAGGTGGAAGGTACTTTCTTAGAGTACATTACTTCAATATGTTGATTTTTATTAGCTCTAGGATTGTCATTTCACAAGCTGGACCAAAGTGTCCTGTTGTTAATATTAATCTTTTCCTAAAATGTGACCTCCTTTTCCCAAAAATTTTTCTAAAAACTGTAACGTTATAGCTATAGCTAATTATACTTAAATCTAGTAGTAAAACAGTATCTGATCTGTTTTAATACCCCAAGTATTACTTAATATACTTAAGTAAATATCACCTCTAGGTATTTTATTTTCTTGAAACAAGAAGGAAAACAAGAAAAAATCCAATTCTGAAATCTTTACCAAAGTCAAAGGCAGTATATATAACTAATAACTTAAAAATTTTCTCCCAAATAAAGTTGATAGCCTTTACATCAGGAACTACATTTGATACTGCATTCATTCAATCAAGAGATGTTTATGGAGGAGTTACCAAGTGGTACGTAGTGCTAAAATGACGAACAGACTGAGATTTTGCCCTCAAAGAACTTATTCTATTCCAACCCTAAGATTAGGTACCCAGGATCATATAGGTTCCGAGCCTAAAAGCATTCTGGGCAAACTTAACCAGTCAGCAGTCTTAACAAAAACTTAATACATTTTTACCTCGATTCCTTTCTTTTATTTTCATGGGAAACTATTAACCAGGAGGTGGTAAGGGGGAGGTTCCTCAGAGCTTCCAAACTATGATGCAAACTCATTCTGTTCAGCACAAAAGAGCCTCACTGATCAGGCATACCCTCCTCCTCCACTCTGCCTACCCAGTGATTCATTCTTCCACTGTCACTTTGTCTATGAAGCCTCCTTGAACTCTCTCCAGTTCCCCTTCATCCCTAGGAAGAGTTAATTACTGCCTGCTCTGGCTTACCAAGGTATTACACTGTAATTATTTGTTCACTCATCACTCTGGCTAGTCTAGGAGCTCACTTTTTGAAGACACAGAGTGTACCTTCCTCCCTCTGCATCATGAGTATCTAGCTAGGTACTAAGAATAGAGAAGGATAGAAGGAATGAAGTGAATCACAGAAACAGAGAATTGATAAACAATATCTGAAATAAATAAGTGCTTTTCCCCTCAGGATTCTTTGCTCAATTTTTTATACTCAATAAAAGTAAAAGACAAATTAGTGATGATAATATCTAATTTTGAACGCTGGAGGAAATATGCTATTAGGGAAGCCTTCTACTGCTTTCTGTACAAATGTCTACACTGAAAATTAAAAAAAATTAGTTTCCTTCTCTTTGGATCTTTGAAAATAAAAAGTGGGAATGGCCTCAGATGACTCACTGATAATTATATTTCAGACAGCAATCCTTACTTCAATTTAGGTTTGTATTCATAAAATAACTGACTTTGAAGATAATACACTTCAGTGATGATGAGTATTAAAACACAGGTTGGGTATTTCATTTTTTAGATATTCAGTCAAGCTTTTGACTTTCAATCATACATTGCATATGATTTCATAAGTCATGCTAAATGCCATTTGTTGCTACTTCACTGATTCATTTTCCTTACATAGTGCTGTCTGTAATTTCAGGATCAGATGAACAGGAGTTAGAATGGTAGAACTCTAAGAAAAGTCCCTTTAAATATATCTAACTTCATTTAGGACCAGGGTTCACCTTCCCCTGTTCAAGTTTCCCAAATGGGTATTCTCATTCTGATTCGTTTCAGGATGTCACCTGTGATCAGAGAAAAATGTAACTCTTGATTCAAAAAACAGTATAGAGCTGAGTGTGGTGGTGTGTGCCTGTAGTCCCAGACACTCAAGAAGCTAAGGAGGAGGATCTCTTGATCCCAGAAGTTCAAGAGTTCAAGACCTGTTTGGCAACACTGCAAGACCCTGTCTCAAACAACAACAACAACAAAACCAAACAAACAAAACCCCTCAAAACAAAACCTCCAATTCAAAAGAGTTCTGTGTATCCCACTTTAAGTACCAATGACCCACTTCCATAGGGATATCACAGAAAAGGATTCAAGAATCTACACTGAATGAGCACAATGGATTAGTTAGGGGTTTAGATACTGGTGATACAAAGATGAACAGGACACTAAGTGGCTCTGACCAAGGGAAGGTGTTGAATATGCAAACAATTTCAACAGAACTCAAGTGCTGACACAGTTGTGGGTACAAAATGTTATGACAGCCCACAGAGGAGGAGTGACTAATTCTATCTGGGGACAGTCATCTGGTATGTGGAGTAATGGAGAGTAATGAAAGATGAAAGTAAAAAGAGTCAGATTAAGTCCCCCAGTCCACTTCCAAGGCTTAACTTTCCCATCAGTCAACAACTTCCAGATCTGAAATCTCAGTTCCCATCTCCAGTCTCTCCTATGTTCAGGTACCTCACACAAAATGTATCACTCTTACCTCCCCCAGACCATCTCTTCCTTTATTTCATCTTCTGGGTTGAGTCAGTATCCAAATTATGAAACTCAGTGTCATCCTCTTCTATTCCTCTCCATCCCTCAACTCCAAGTAGCCACCAAGACCCGATAATTCAACTCTCAAAATGTTTCAAACCATCATTTCTTAGTCTCTCCATTCCCTCTGTTCTAGCTTGCATTAGTCTTCCTTCCAATTACTACAACAACCACACAACTAGCCTCTGTACTCCAAGCTATTACAATTCATTCATTCATTCAACTGGATGCAAGGTACCATGGATACTGCAGCAAATAAGACAAAGAAACTGTCTGTTTTATGGAACTTTCTATTCACTCATCATAGTCAATTTTTTGTTTCTTTTTTCTTTTGGCAGTACTGGGGATTGAATCCAGTAGTTCTACTACTGAGCTACATCCCCAGCCTTTTTATTTTTTTATTTTGAGACAGGGTGTCTTAAGTTGCTCAGGCTGGACTCAAACTTGCAACATTCTTGCTTCAGCCTCCCAAGTGGCTGGGATTACAGGCATGCACCACAAGGTCTGGCCCAATTTCCTTTTTTAAGTTAATCTGCTCATGGCACATACTAACTTCAAGTCTTAACAGCCTCTCACTGCCAACAGGATAAATTCCTAACATGGTCCACATGTACTTCAATACCTGGCAAATCCTACCCTTCCAACCTCTTGTACTGCTACCCTCTCATAGGTCCCTTGAATTCCAGGCACATCCAGCTACTTCCCTTCTATTTATTTTTTTAAAATATTTTTTTTATTTTCTTAGTTGTAGGTAAACAGAATATCTTTATTTTATTTTTATGTGGTGCTGAGGATCGAACCCAGTGCTTCATGCATGCTAGGCAAGCACACTACCACTGCGCCACAATCCCAGCCCCTTCCCTTCTATTTAAACCATACGTGCTGTTTCAGCCTTCACCACTTTGGCAAATGTTACTTCCTATGTTTAGAATACTTTTTCCTCTTTGTAGGAATACTGGGAATTTCTATTGTAGAGATTTTGTGTTTCTATGCTTAATCATGGATCACATCACTCAGTGTGGAAATTATGTTCAGAAGTGTGCTTCTCCCACTTGACTGTGAGCTCCTTAAAGAAGAGGAGCAGTACCACATTCACTGCTGTGCTCAGTGTGTGGGTGAACTTATAGCAGTCACTAAGTCTCTCTTGTAGGAGAAAGCAAGGAAGCAGCACAGAATCTGGCTGGCTAGTTGAGGAAGAAAAGATCAGGAGAGTTAGGAGCTCAATCTTCACCTAATGACCTGTTCAAAGAACTTATTTGTGAAGAAGTACTCTGGAGTGTTAGGACAGTGTTTCCTTTAGGGTTGTGTTTCTCAAAGTATAGACAGACTATCTTTAAATAACACATCATGTAGGTAGCAGGACCTTCCTTTCTCATTTTTTTCAAAGTCTCTGATTTGGTTAGAGAAAAACATACAACTGTGTTAACTGGTCTCACTTTCCCTTCACAAGCACTTACTTCAGGTGGGTCCTTACTACAGCCTAGCAATCTGATACTTCTCTCACTCACTCACTAAATTATTTCATGTTTTCTCTCTCCTAGAAGTCTCTCATAATCTTTCCTGTTTCACTAAGAAAGCAGACACAACCAAAAGACCTTCCCCAAGTTCCCACCACACCTCATATATTTTACATCGGAGCTTGTATGTTTTGCGTCCTTCCTGAGACTAGGGAAAACTGTGCTCCTAGCTAAGGTAAACTCTTTCCACTTGGGCAAGAGATCCCATTCTTTGTTGCTTACTTAAGCACACCAGTTAATCCTAACTTCTTTCCTGATTCATCAATTTCCCCCATTTTCTACTAGACCGTTTCCATCAACTTATAAACATGCTCTACTCTCTAATAAAAACAATTTAAAAACTCTCAAATTCCCTTCCAATTTCAGTATCATGCCATGACTCTTCTTTCTAGAAAATGTTCCAAACAGTTGTCTTAACCCAGTGTCTCCAATTTCTTACCTCCCATTCTTTTTACATCTATGCTAATGAGGCTTTTGCTCCTACCACTCCTAACACTACTTCTTTCAAGTTCAACTAAGACCTTCATTTACTTAGAAACAGCATAACACATTCCCATCCTCTTAACAGTTTCCTCACTTGGCTTCCAAGACATTATTCTCTTTTGCTTGTTCTCCCATCATAGAGGTCCTTACTTCTCAGTCTCCTCTGCTTGTTCTTTCCCATTTCTTCATTCTGCCTAGCTCAGCGTTTAGTCCTCTCCATCAATACTCCTGGCTTTAAATATCATCTACATTGATAGCTCCAGTCCAGAGTCTCTGAATTCTAGACTCATTTATCCAACTACCTAACACATCCTCTTGAATATCTAATTGGCTCATAAAAACCAGATATATCCAAACCCAAAATATTTTGGGTTTTTTTTTTTTTTTTTTTGTTTTGGTACTGGGGACTGGACCGAGGGCTGTTTTACCACTGACCTACATACATTCCCAGTTCTTCTTCTTTTTTTATTTTGAGACAGGATATTGCTAAGTTGCAGAGGCTGGCCTACTGGACACAGTCCTGCCTCAGCCTCCAGAGTTTCTGGGATTACAGGTGTGTGCCACCACACCTGGCTAAAAACTAAAATCTTGAAATCATTCTTCCAACCTGTTCTTTCCAGTCTTCCCTATTTAAGAAAATCCAAAGTCCATCTTTCAAGTTGTTCAAGCCAAAATAATTGGGATCATCACTGACCCCTCTGTCTCCACACTACACATTCAATCTGTCACCAACTTCAGCCGGCCCTACCTTAAAATGTAACTTTCACTGTAACTATGATTGCAATAGCCTCCTAACACCTACTTTCAACATATCAGGGCAATGATCTTTAGTCACTTGAGATCTCACACCATCTAATAGCTTCCTGTCTCAATCAGATTAAAAAACCATGATGGACTATAAACTCCATAATATCTGCCCATCCCTTACCCATCTGACCTCATCTTATTCCATTCTCTCCTTGCTCCTTCAACTCCAGCCACAAGGGGTTCTCTTTTATTCCCAGAACACACTTTCCAACCTTTTCCAAGCTTTTCTAAGCACTCTTCACTCTGCATGGAAGATTCTTCTCCCAGTTAGCCACATGGTTCATTCATTCTCTCACCTTTTTCAGATATTTGGATAAATGCCACTCTATCAGTGAGGCCTTTCTCTGGTTTTTCTGCCATTAGGTACTTTAACACACTTTACTGTGCTTAATTTATGTTGTTTCTTGTCTACTCTCCCTATTAGAGTTTAAGAAGAGCTTTACAGAGATCAGTAGTAACATATGGGTGACTTGTTAAATGATTATATGAGAAATTCTCAGTTTGCTGCTATAATGTTTTCAGTACTCAACACTTGCTAATCCCCTTTTATGGTTCAGTGCTTTTGCTGGTCAAGGTACCAAGTCAAAATTTAGTCAATTGCTTTCATTTTGCTTTTTCATTACTTTTTACTTAACATACTGGATTACTACTATTTTAACAAAATTATTTTAAAATTAATACCTATTTTTAAGTTTAAAAAGTGAGTTCCTTCCAAGAAAAACCTTAAGAAATTTATAGTGCAACTAGTACAGGAACATGGCAAAAAGAGTGAAAGTGGGGGGCTGAGGCTGTAGCTCAGTGGTAGAGCTCTTGCCTAGCATGCTGAGGCACTGGGTTCGATCCTCAGCACCACATATAAATAATAAATGAATAAAATAAAGATCCACCAACAACTAAAAAAATACTTAAAAAAAGAGTGAAAGTGGTATTCCAATGGCTGAAATTTAGGAACTCTCTTGGAGTAGTGTTGTCAGATAAAATACAGAACATCCACTTAAATTACAGTCTTAGATAAACAATGAATAATCACTTTTTTTGCATGTCCTGAATACTGCAAGTGACACTAAAATTTATTCCTAGCTTATCTTCTTTATGAACTGTGCATTTATTTTTTGCTAAATCCGGGAACCCATCTTAGGAAAACAAACTGCATCCTGTTTGTTGCTTCCATATAGATCTAAGACAGCAAACTGGTAGAATTCTTGTCCTATCTACAGTCTGCGTTAGCTTTTGCGCCCCAACAAAATGTGTCCCTGTGGGTGGTTACTGAGGCCCAAAGTCCTAAAAACCGAAGAGGGAAACACCCACAGTGCACTTGGAAGAAGAAAAGCTAGGGCAACACAGAAAAAGCAGGTCGATAAGTCGCAACAGACGGGGGCAGGATGGGGGTGGGGTTCTGGGCCCAGCTTCCTTTCCCAGCCTCAGTCACCTGCTTGGCGAAGGCCAAGGCTTGGCAGCCACTCTCTGGCCCTTACCAATGTTGCCTTCGATGGAGAGCCTTCGGGGTCCGAGCCCCGCGTGCAGGCCCCTGGAGGAAGGCGCGCCCTTGGGAAGGTTCTGGGCCATGGTACCGAAGAGTGCGCAAAGCCGACTTAAAAAGAAACGGCGCGTAGCCATCCCACCCACGCTTAGTGTGGTGCTCATTTCCGCAAAGAGCACTTCCGCCCTACAGCTGTTTACGCGCCTCGGCGCTCTACTGACGTCAGAAGATCTCCCGGCAGGAAGTGGGTGGGGTTAAACTGTCTGGGAAGGCGGGGCCTAAGCGACGCCTCTGATGTGGAGCTGTTGGTAAATTGTTGAGAGCAGGGAAAGTCTTGCGTAGCGGTTCTGTGGAGTTTGCGGATCACGGGAGTTGCAGCGGTCGGAATAGCCCCTCCGTTTTTGTTATTTGGCAAGTAACATTTTAAGAGGAAAAAAAAACTGAAGAAAACACTTTAAAAAAAGACACAAGTGTACAATCCTGTCACCTTTGCATTTTTATAGACAAATCGAAATAATGGTAATTTTAAGAGGTCTTCCCCCCCCCCCAGGTGTTTGTTGTCGTTTATTTAATATGGGAAATAATTGGGCGATTTTATGTAGGAAAATGACAGTGTGATGACTTACACGAGTTAATTTTTCCTGTTCCCAATAACTCCCAGCACAATGCTGGAACATTATTGAATAAATGAACAAATTAGTTCATTAATTGCACTCCATCTTTTATTTTGCCTCTTGAATAAATAAATGTTCGCTCAATTTGGTTAATAACCAAAGAACCCCATCAGAATAAAGAGGCGGAAGCTCAAGGATATGAACCTGATAGATGTGTGAACAAGGCGGGGGCGGGGATGAGGCGCAGGGCAAGGTGGGTGGCAAGAGAATTCAGAATCGGATTTGTAAAACGCTGAGAGGAGGCACAGTAGGGACTTGCGGGTGCAAAAAACCCAAGTTCGGCAGTTGGTTAAGAAATGTGCCCTGCAGAAGTCTGAGCAGCTGCCACCAGTTAGGTCTGACTGGCTTTGTCCTGCCACACCTCATGTCACCACCACCTCCGAAGTAATTACTTATATGTTAGAGGGCACGTCCAGGCCCCTGTCGCATAAAACACGAGTCAAACCTGGAGTGGACAGGCCAAACCGGTATTCATTATGGCAGGACTTAGACGTGGGAGGTTTGTAGGAGACAAGGATCTGACTGATTACAATGTGGGTGGGGAAACTGTCTCAAGGTGGTGAATGGGACAACTGTCTTGAAGCTGTGGGCACAGAAACTACAGGCCCTTTTTCTTATGTTGATGTTTACAAGGAATGACTGAAGTCATGTTTGCATTTTAAGAACGTTATTTCAAAAAACAGATTGAGAATTTGTTTAGAATAACCTGGGTGCTAATGGAGTTCTGAGCAAAGTCTGACCTTTTCCATCCCCAGTTCTGCAGCCACCTCCCTGTAAAAATACTGTTTACTTTTTTTTTTTTTTTTTTGACTAAGCCGGGCATGGTGGCTACTGCTTGTAATCCCAGCAATTTAGGAGGCTGAGGTAGCAAGTTTGGGGCCAGCCTCAGCCATTTAGCTTGCCTTATCTCAAAATAAAAAAACAAAAAGGGCTGGAGATGTAGCTCAGTGGTAGAGTGTCCCTGGAGTCAATCCCTAGTACTCAAAACAAAAAACAAACAACATTTCTTTGGCTATGTAAACTCAGACTTGGAAAATATCCATCCAAAAAGTTTCAGAGGTTGTCTGCATCCTTAGGGTATGGCTGCCTCAGGGCGCATGAGAAGGTTAAATGAAGTTGTCTTCAGATTTATATTCATGCAGGCAATTAACCTGCTCCTAAAAGTTATTTTTAAAAACTTTTTAAAAACTTTGGGCTGGAGTTGTGGCTCAGTGGTAGAGTGCTTGCCTAGCATGTGTGAGGCGTTGGGTTCAATCCTCAGCACCACACAAAAATAAGTAAATAAAGGTATTGTGTCCATTTACAACTAAAAAAATTATTTAAAAAACTTTTTAGAAACTTTATAATGAAGCATATTATGTAGTGAGGAAAAGAGCATATATTGTAAGTGTACAGTTCAATAAAGTGTTCACAAATTATATACTCCCATGTCACCTGGATTCAGATGAAGGAGGACATTAGCAGCATCCCCAGAATCCCCCATGTCCCCTGCCAGTTACTATCCCTCAAGGGTAACCACAGATTGACTTTGAACAGCAGAAACCAGTTTTGCCTGTTCTTTATATAAATGGGATCATTTAAGAAGTACTTTTAATTTGACATAATATCTGTGAGAGTTATTCATGTCGTGTGCAGTAGTTGTAGTTCATTCATTTTCACTGCTATGTAGTATCCCACCATGTCACTATACCACAATGTATTTTAGCCATTCTACTATTGATGGACATTTGGGAGTTGCTAGATTGGAGCCATAACAAATAATGTTGCTATGAATATTCTTGTACATGTCTTTTGGTAAATAAGAGTATGTATTTCTCTTGTGTATATACCTGATAGGTTATAAATTATATGTATACTCAGCTTTAGTAGATATTCCTAAATAGCAAATAGTGTTTGATTATACCAGTTGACTTGACCACCATCAATGAGTGACAGTTCTGCTTGTTCCACATTCTTACAAACAACTGGTATTATCAACATTTTTCATTTTATCTATTCTGTGTGTGATGGTGCCTTGCTATAGTTTTAGTCTGCATTTTCCTGCTGCTTTATGAAGTTGAATAGCTTTTCAAATGTTTATTGATTGTTTGAATATCCTTTGTTGTGAAGGATATGTTCAAGTCTTGTGCTCATTTTTCTATTGGTTGTCTTTTACTTGTCTTGTTCTTTATATAATCTGGATATGTGTCCTTTGCAAACATTTTTCTCTCCCACTCTGTGGTTTGCTTCTAAAAAGGTTCTTATTTTTATTTTTTATTAGTTTATTTAATTGCATTTCAAGTCATAGTACATATATAGAGCTCAGTTTTTCCATTTCTCTGGTTGCAAACCAGATAAAGTTACACCAATTGTGTTTTCATTTATGCACCAAGAGTAGTGATGACGATCTCAATCAACCATCTTTACTATACCCATTTCCCTTTCCTGCCCCCCAAGGTTCTTATTTTTATATTTGGTGTATAGTATAAATTAATAAACCAAAATATCTTTTGCCTAATTGACTGTTTAGTTATCCCAATACTGTCATTAGTAGTGATCTTTCTATCCCCCTTTATTTATTTATACTTGTTTGATTGTTATGCCATACATAAAAAATTCAATATCTTTCTTAGTTCTAATTCTAAATTCCTAGGAGAGAGAATAGATCAGCCCAACTGTCATCAGGCCAGAAGGAAGGTGAATTTAGAAGCTTAGAAGACCCTTGAGTTCCAGGCAGGAATTCCCAGAGCTGTATTGGTCCAATTATCTATGGCCAAGGAATAGGATCTCATGGAATAAACATAGGTGTTGGGATCCCACCTCTATGCATGAGAAAGGAATACCCCAAAAGGGTGGTGATCTATTCCTACTGGCAGTGGTAAACAGTGTTTTGCAGAAAGTAGTGGTATATTGGTGAACAGAATTACCTCCAACTTAACTAGAAAGATGAGGCCCATTCTTCTCCAGGTTGGTTGTCAGAGATCTGCTGAGTTTATGAACAATAGCTAATGTGGTGCTTCAAGGGACTCTAGTCATGTAGCATCCATTCATTCATCCAGTATTTGCTGAGCATCTACTAGAATAGATACTCAGCACCACAAAATAAAATAAATGACCTTGGTGAGGATTAGGAAGGAGAATCCACTAGCAACCTGTCTTTCACTTTCCTCAAGCCACGGTTCTTATAGATAACTCAACATCCACTAAATAATTTAAGACAACTCTTTTTTTCTTTTTTTTTTATGCACCTTTTTTTTTTTTTTTTTGAGTACTGAGGATTGAACCCCTTCGAAAGGGGTACTTGGCCACTGAGCTACATCCCCAGCCCTTTTAATTTTTATTTATTTATTTAACTTATTTATTTGAGACAGAATCTCATCAAGTTGTTTAGAGCCTCACTATATTGCTGAGTCTGGCCTCAAATTTGCAGTCTATCCTCCCTCCTCAGCCTCCTCAGCCCTGTGATTACAAGGTTTGCACCAAAATGCCTAGCAGCACTTTTTTTCTTGAAGTGGAGTGGGAGAAGCAGGAGGAGCAGAAAGAAAGGGAGGAGGGGGAGGAGGGGATAGCAAGGGAAGAGTGGGTGTGGGGGATGGATGGTTACCTACCTATCTTTCCTCCATGCTGTGATTACAACACACTCTTTAAAGCAGGTAGTGTTAGTGCTACCTATCCTGGAAGCCCCATGGTGTGCGTGTGTCTGCCCTCCAGCCTTCTCCTTGTGCTTTCTCTTCCAACAGCCAGCCTTTTCTGAGACCCTCAGCCTAAGGAAGCACACATGGAAAGCCAAGGACTTCACATCCCCCTAGGGTGTGTCCTCACTAATGCCTCCTTGCCTCCAGTCAGACTCCGCTTAGACTCCAGAGTTGCAGTGTGGAGATCAGGCTGAAACTGCCTACTGAGGAACTTTGCCTGAGATCATCCCTTTGCTGGGCTTCCTCTTTCCTCTTCTGCCTCTCCTGGTCTACTTACCAGGTTCCCCTGAGAGCACTTCCTTAGTAAGTCACTTGCATTTGAATCTTCATTTCAGGATCTGCTTCTGGGAAACCCATCCTAAGGTTGAAGTCCTCTAAGAGTTTTTGAAAACATGCTCCTCTACCCCACCTCCCTCCAGGGAGCAAGGGCAAGGATGGTCATAGAAGGACATCTCACATTGAGGTCCCTGAATTTAACTACGGAGCCCCACTGTCTCCAAGTGGGTGTGTCTGGGATGGCTCAGACAGGATGTGATCAGGAGCATGGGACTTGGCTATAGGGAGAGGGAAGAAGCAGAAAGCAGAACTGAGGACCTAGTCCTGCTACTGACTAGCTAGGTGGCTTAGTAACTAGTAAATAGCTGTAAAAGGAGGATAACTTGCTTTATAAGGTTATGGTGAAGATTAAAGGAGGCAATCATGTGAGGCTTTCAACCCAGCGCCTCGCATTATTATAAGTACTCACTAAAAGTTAGCTTTATTTTCTTGTAGCACTTTGTGGTGCTTTTGTTTGCCCTCATGTCATTGTGCTACATGTTCAGTAATCTCTGTCTCCCCTTTTATGCAGTGATATCTTGATGGGAAGGAATTGTCTTTGTGAGAAACATAAATCACGTGTGGTCTTACTCAGTAGCTCTACATGCCCAAAATTCAGCAACTACTTGTAAAAGTAAAGAGAATTGACCAAGGGCAGGGGACAGAGAGAAATATAATATGAAGGGTGTGGGAGAAGAAAAAGAGAAGGGACAAAGAGATGGAAGGGAAAAAAGGCTCCTCCCCCTTCTCCCACACTACCTCTTCCCAAAGGTGCTATCCTTTATTGATTAATTTTGGAGCCAAATGCAACCCAGTCTTCAATGACAAAGGACCTGAGAGACCTTAGGCCCACTGTGAGTTGCCTTTTCCTAAGTATAAATAACCTTGTGTTTGAGCCACTTATGTCACATCCTGTAATACTTAGGTTCATGTGCTCTGATGTATTGCCCTTGAGTAAGAGAACTTTCACCTCTGAAAGCCCAAGGTTCTTAATTGCCCAGAGTCATCTAGCTCTCATTTTTACTTGTGTTCAAGGAAAAGGAGAAAAGATGGTACAGCTTTGGATATACTCAAATTTTAATCTTAGTTTTATGTGATCCTCAGCAACACTTAACTTCTCTGAGCCTCGATTTTGTCTTCGGGATAAGAATAGTACTTAATCCACCAGGCATAGTGGCGCATGCCAGTAATCCCAGCAGCTCAGGAGGCTGAGGCAGGAGGAGGGTGAGTTCAAAGCCGGAATCAGCAACTTAGCAAGGACCTGAGCAATTCAGTGAGACCCTGTCTCTCAATAAAATACAAAACAGGGCTGGGGATGTGGCTCAGTGGCCGAGTGCCCCTGAGTTCAATCCCCGGTACAAAAAAAAAAAAAAAAAAGTAACTAACCCATAGGAGCACTGTGTAGACTAGAAATAATTTGTGAAGAGCCCTTAGCATTGTGTATGAGACATAGCCTAGGAAATAAAAGAGCCCACATAGAGAAGTAAGGCTTGCAGGTTTTAATGTTTCAGTGACTGGTAACAGCAGTCTCAAGAGAATCCTCAGAGAACCTGTTGTTTCTTTAGAAGCACTTCCTGTGGACAATGGAGGGCCCTGCCTCATCATACTCAGGCTTGCTGATCCACATCTGCTGGAAGGTGGAGAGAGAGGCCAGGATGGAGCCTCCGATCCAGACTGAGTACTTGCGTTCAGGGGGAGCAATAATCTGCAAAGAGTAAATGTTGGAATCATGATCAGCCCCCAAGAGCACAGGCAAGGAAGTTGGGCATGGTGGCACATACCTGTAGTTCCCCCACCCCACACACTGGCCAAAAAAAGAAAAGAACAGGCAAGGAGGACCACAGATCTTCTCACCATGCTTTCAGACTGCCCCAGGAAAGGGCAGCCTCCATGATCAGAAATGAACAGGATAAACATTGTGGTAGACTAGATTTTTCCACTTCCCCACCTCTCTTCCCATCCACATGGGAAAAATGCTTGCTGTACCCTGTGGCTTTGGCTGGACCATGTATTTGTCTTGTCCAATGAGATGTCAGCAGCCATGACACAAACTCATGTTGAAATGTGCTTGTGTGTTTGGGCATGCTTTCCTGTGTCTCTGCCATGTTCATGAGAAGAGCTTTCCTTGAGGAGCTACTGGTCTTCCAACCTGGGCCCCATAATGAGAAATGCAGACTTGACCTGAGCTGGCTGGACCAAGCTGGCCAAGTCTGACCTTGATCTGCAGACCCGCAGATGCATAAGCATTAGATGCTTCATGTTATGTGGCCAAAATTTCATAGTTGTTACTCAGCAATAGCTGACCAATACCAATAACTATAGGGGGAACCCCATTCTGCCTTGCCTGGGGTTTGGATGCATGGGCAGGTGGGGTGGCCTGCCTCTGTTTCTGAGTCAAAGCCTGTCTTCCCAGACCCTGTTTTGAGCTTCATTTGTCAGCTGCTGCTGTCGCTGCTGCTGCTGCTGCTGCTGCTGCTGCTCCTCCTCCTCCTTCTCCTCCCCTTCTTCCTGCTGCTGCTGCTGCTGCTGCTGTTGCTGCTACTTGTACTGAGGATTAAATCCAGGAGCATTTTACCACTGAGCTATATCCTCAGTCATTTCTCTTTTGGGGCAGGGGTTCTGGGGTTTGAACTCAGGAGTATTCAACCATAGAGACACATCTCTAGCCCTGTTTTGTATTTTATCTAGAGACAGAGTCTCACTGAGTTGTTTAGCGTCTTCTTTTGCTGAGACTGGCTTTGAACTTGTGATCCTCCTGCCTCAGCCTCCCGAGCCACTGGGATTGTGTGCTACCACGCTTGGCTTCTTTCTTAGTTTTTGAGACAAAGTCTCGCTAATTTGCTGAGGCTGGCCTTGAACTTGTGACCCTCTTGCCTGAGTCTCCTGAGTTGCTGGGATTACAGGTATGCGCCACCACACCCAGCTGAATATTCTCTTTACTCAAATTCTTTCAATTTCTTCTTATATGACATCCATGTGACAAGAGTTTAACCATGCTAAACATGTCTCTAGCCTGTCAGGGCTTAAGAAACATAATCTCCCAAAATGAAATTTGGTCCAGACCAGGCTGCCGCTGAACCCAAGAGAACCCAGGTTCCTGTGCCTGGCAACACCTCCCTCCTAGGCAGGTCTCTGTGCAAAGAACAGGAAACGGTATCTAGGGTAAGACCCACCTTGATCTTCATAGTACTGGGGGCCAGGGCTGTGATCTCCTTCTGCATCCTATCAGCAATGCCAGGGTACATCGTAGTGCCCCCAGAGAGGACATTGTTGGCATACAAATCCTTACGGATGTCAATGTCACACTTCATGATGGAATTGTAGGTTGTCTCATGAATTCCGGCAGACTCCATGCCTAGTGGCGATTACAACACCCATTGTTTCATAAATACAGTTTCATTTCCTCATATGATCCTTCTGCTGCTATTACAACTGCCCTAGTTCAGACCCTTAATCAACTTCCCACCTGGATTAAAAGATCAGATCCCCAACTGCTCTTGACCCTGCTTTTAGCTTCCCCATGTTTTCACTGATCTTTTTTTTTTTTTCGGTACTGGAGATTGAACTCAGGGGCACTCGACTGACTGATCTTTCACACTGTTGACCAAGGCATATTTCTAAAGGAACATCATTTCCTCTTACATATCATCTTTTTAAAATACCTTTATTATGATAAATTCACATAGCATAAAAATTTTCCCTTTCATAGTATATTGCTCACAATAAAACCCATCAATATGTACAACTATAATGCACCAATAAAAAAGTGGAAAAAATATTGTTCAGTAGTTTTTAGTATATCCACAGAGCTATGAAACCATCACAATAAAATTTTAATTTGATTAAAATTAGAACAAATTTAATGTGCCCTTTGGGAGGTACATTTTTAATGCCCACTAAAGAAACCCCCTACCCATGAGCAGCCTTCCTTATCTTCCTATTATACACCCCTAAGGAAAGTAATTGTCTTTGTATTAAATATTATTTTGTAATTCTTGTCTTAATACCATCTGGTAGGTTCTATCATTATTTCCAATTTATAGATGAGAAAACTGAAACTTGAAGAAGGTAGTTAAGTCCAAGGTGACAGGATTTGGAGGGGCAGAGATGGGACTTAAAAGCCAAGTCTGGGGGCTGGAATTGTGGCTCCGCGGTAGAGCGCTTGCCTCGCATGCGTGAGGTCCTAGGTTTGATCCTCAGCACCACATACAAAGCAATAAAATAAAGACATTGTGTCCATCAACAACTAAAAAAAAAAAAAATTTAAAAAATAAAAAGCCAAGTCTGATCTCTAAACCCACCTTCTTCCTATTGTAAATATGTCCCATGACCTAAATGTTCAGTGATTGGAATAGTGTCCTAATATGTGCAGTATTTTAATCTCATTCTTAGTTTCATGTTATATTCTCGACCTGCTTTTCCCTTATCTTGATTTCCTTGCCCTTTTATTTAAAATTAGATTTTATCCAAGTGTTTGTTTATATAGTTTCAACCCTTCCTGGAAAAATAAGTATAAATAACAAGCAAAATGTCCATGGCTTCCTGGTATTTTCTTTCCATACCTCACCCACCCTCCATGCTGAACTCTTCCACTGTGCCCTCTAGATCAGTGAG
Source organism: Geosciurus inauris (assembly GCA_004024805.1). NCBI lineage: Eukaryota > Metazoa > Chordata > Mammalia > Rodentia > Sciuridae > Geosciurus > Geosciurus inauris. Next base: position 10,105 of record PVHX01004220.1, on the reverse strand, counting down.
CAGGGACTGCAGGCAGCACCTCACCAATGAAGGAAGGCTGGAAGAGGGTCTCAGGGCAGCGGAAGCGCTCATTGCCAATGGTGATGACCTGCCCATCTGGCAGCTCATAGCTCTTCTCCAGGGAGGAAGATGAGGCTGCTGTGGCCATCTCATTCTCAAAATCCAGGGCCACGTAGCACAGTTTCTCCTTGATGTCTCTCACGATTTCTCGCTCAGCTGGGAAGAACAGAAATGACAGAAAGTGGATACTCTGTTCTGCTGGTTTGGTTGTACCTCTGTGATCACCTTGAAAACCTCCTTATATCTACATTGGATTCAGTCTTAGGATGATGCTAAAATTGCCCCCAGAGAAGGTCAATGATCTCTCCATCCCATGTAAAATTGTCCACTTTTTCTAAAGTGGGAGTACAAAAGCTTGATTCCCAGGCAACACTTCACATGGGGTTTCCCCCTGGTTCTTATCACCATCCTGATAAAGCCATGGCCTTCCTGAGGGCCCTATGGGGCACACTTTCAATCTAAACTCAGACTTACACTTTGTGATCTTACAGAATCTTAAGGCCCCTACCTTAAAACTCATTTTGCCCAGTAGGGCCATGTGATGACCTCTTCTTAAAAATTCAAATCTCTTTAATTACAAATTTCTTCAGACAAACCATAGCACCCCTAGGTAATGAAATCCACTACCATATCTTCACTACCATTCTGCCCTGTCAAAACCACAGGTCCCAGTGTGACCCAAATAGAAGCAGCAGGTCCTTGCTGAAGGAGAGGATGTGTAATGGAGGGGTCAGCTGAGTGACTCTTAGAGCAACTGAACCTGAGCCTTGTCCACATTCCCAGGGTGTCTTTATTAGGAATCTTCCTCCTTTAATAAGCCTGCCTTGATTATCTGGTCTTTTTGTTTTGGTACCAGGGATTGAACTCAGGGGTACTCGACCACTGAGCCACATCCCCAGCCCTATTTTGTGTTTCATTTAGAGACAGGGTCTCACTGAGTTGCTTAGCGCCTCGCTATTGCTGAGGCTGGCTTTGGATTATCTGGTCTTGACCAGAAGCACAGCCCCAGCTTAGAGTTAGTCTGCCCCAAGAGAATTAGAGGACACTGGATCATAGAATTCTTCTCGGTCCTGAGAACTTGCAGTCCTGCATCAGATTTGGTTCTGAGTTCAAGTCAAAATCAGGAAAGGGGCTGGATACCTGTGGTCACAAAGGAATAGCCTCTCTCTGTGAGAATCTTCATGAGGTAGTCCGTGAGGTCGCGGCCAGCCAGGTCAAGGCGCATGATGGCGTGGGGTAGGGCATAGCCCTCATAGATGGGAACATTGTGGGTGACACCATCCCCTGAATCTAGGACAATGCCTATGGACAGAGAGGATGGGGCCAATGAAAACCTCATTCTTGTCTTTCATCTATTTTTTCTGAGATCTGTTACCAAATGATCTCTAGCTACCATATTTCCCTTTAATAATTAAGAAAATTCACTCACCTTGAGAATCATCAATCATATTTGCGAGTGTGTGTGTGTGTGTGTATCAATTTTTTTCTCCCAAATGAGACTATAGGCCTCTGGAAGGCAAGTGAAATATCTCTTTTTCTTAGATTCTTTGAAATACATTAATGGTAATGCACACTTGTTGATTTGCATTAAGTCTAGGCTATGTGTTCTTGAATTGAGTGGACATTGTTCGGGAGTCAAACTAATACATATGTACCTACAATCAGAATGTTAAATCTGGAAGGAGCTATGAAAACTAGTCAATTTGAAAGGGATTAACATTCTCTACTAATGAAACTTTTAGTAAACCATGAAAGGAAGTAAAATTTCCCTGCATAAGAATCCCTCTTGATCCAACAGCCATATCCTAATTGATGGGGAAACACTACTAGAACAACATTTTAAAAATCATTTTATTTTTCACTTAGCATGTTTTTTTTCTTTCCGTATTTTTTGTTGGTCACCATTATTTTTTAATATTGTCCTGGATGTTCTAGTCAATGTACTAAGGCAGAAAATATTATTACCAAAAAGAAACAGAATTGTCATTATTTGCATATGACATGGTTTTATGTTTGGGAGACTAAATATACCAACTAATAACCCATTAGGCCATAATAAGGTTTGACAAGGGCCAGATGCAAAATAAATATTCATAAACTGGTAATCTACTCTTGCACACAAATTTTTATTATCACAAATTTTATAATAAAAACTAAAGAAAACCAAAAAGTCTAGCAAAACAGAAGTGGTTAAATAAATAAATAATGGAGCTATCATTCCATGACTACCATGTGTCCAGTAAACATGATGTTTATATCATAAAATCAAGTGCAAAGACCAGAATACAAAACTGTGTGTGCTATATATTTCCTCCTTGCTATTCTTATCACCTGCAGTGAAATGATCTTTTACTTTTATCTCTCCCCCATCAAACGGTTAGTCCCATGATGGCAGGATCTGTCTTATTTGTTGTGTATATCCATGGCCTAGTGTAAAATTTGGCACATTCTAGAGAGTAATGGGAAATATTTGATAGATGAGTGAATGGATAAATGAATGAGTGCATGATGAATGAATGTTTGAATGGTATTGATGAAAGCTGGTAAGTCCCTATTAAGGATCACTTTGTGTTGAGGTTCTATGTTTCCTGAGCATCCTTCCACAGCAAGGCCACATACATCTATCATCACAGGTTCTACTGTTGTTACTTTGGAGGTAGAACATTCCAGTGTCATGGGATGTGTGTATAAGTTCCCGGAATGCTACTGTATGGAACAGCCCTCACTCTATGTGTGTGCTAGTTATGCTTTGTTCATGTAAATTCTTTCCAACTCTATGGAGTAAGCTCATATCCAGCATTCCCCATGGACATTCCCATCTGTTATCTCTAAGCATAATTTTATCCTGGACTTTGTTCCTTTGATTGTTCCAAGCAGGATCCTCTGAAGGAGATCAGCTTGCCCCTACTTCCCATGAAACCAAAAATAAATAAATTACAGGGCTACTTACCTGTGGTGCGGCCAGAGGCATAGAGGGAGAGCACAGCTTGAATGGCGACGTACATGGCAGGGACATTGAAGGTTTCAAACATGATCTGAAAGGGCAGTGAAGAATAAAGGACTATCTGGTAAAAATCATGGCACCTTTTGGCCTATAGAACGGTTTACAATCTTTTTTTTGGTACCAGGGATTGAACTCAGGGGCACTCGACCATTGAGCCACTTCCCCAGCCCTATTTTGTGTTTTATTTAGAGAGAGGGTCTCACTGAGTTGCTTAGCACCTCGCCGTTGCTGAGGCTGGCTTTGAACTCGTGATTCTCCTTTCTCAGCCTCCCAAAGTGCTGGGATTACAGGCGTGCGCCACTGCACCTGGCTGGTTTATAATCTTATTAAAGGAAGGAACTAGGCCAATTTGGTACTTCTTTATACTATTTTCACTTCCTATAGGGCCTGCCCTGGGCTACACATATATAAGTCCCTCAAAACATTCTGTTGCATTGCTCTATGAACAGGGGAAAGTATTTGATTTGACCATCCACGTTGCACTCTTGTGCCAGAGCTCCAGTCTTGTGAACTCTTACCTGCGTCATCTTCTCCCTGTTGGCCTTGGGATTTAGTGGGGCCTCTGTGAGCAGGGTTGGGTGCTCTTCTGGTGCTACCCGTAGCTCATTGTAGAAGGAGTGGTGCCAGATCTGGTTGAGACAAAAGCCAGATTAGCCTAGCAGACTCCCAGCAGGCTGGAAAATTCGGATAAATATCCCTATGTTAGGGGAGTGTGGCCCAATGTTGCATAGGATGGGTTGGATCTGGAGAGGAGAATGGTCAGCTTTGGGATTTCTAATTGACATTTTAGAGGACATATTCTTTCTCAATTGGGCCCCAAGCAGGCCAGACCTGGGGCCAACATACTCTTTGTGTTGATTACTTCCATTTGACATTCCTTCTTGTATTTTCTCCTTTATCTCCTTTGCTTTGTGCCTCAAAGGAGCTGGGCACATTGTTCATTGCTTTATGAATTCTGACTGTGTTTGGCCAGTGGAAGATACTAGCAAGAGAAGTAGAGAGTGAGACAAGAGAAAGTGGTCAGGGCATTTCTCCTGGCAATGGAGTGTTCCTCCATGAACTGGTGGGTGGCTCCTTTTCCAGGACTTCAGTTCTCACGAGGCTCCAAAGACACTGCCCTCCCTTACCTTGTCCTTTCAGACTTAGGGGTGTAAGAGCTCCCATTGTCGCTGGCACTGGGGTGCTTCAACATCCCTTTCTGGTTACCCTTAACCCTGCTAACATCTTTTTTTTTTTAAATCAATTAAAATGAAGAGTATAGTGTCTCGTGCTGGGAACCTGACTAATATCTGACAAGGCTAATTGGTGCTTTAGAGCAGGGTTTCTCAACCCCAGCACTGTGACATTTGATGTTGGATAATTCTGTGATGTAGGGGGCAGCCTTGTACATTATAGGATGTTTAGCAGCATCCTTGGTCTCCACTCATTAGATGCTAGTAGCACCTTTCCAGTTGTGACAATTAAAAATATCTCCAGACATTACCAAATGTCCCCTGGGAGGCAAAAGATGATACAACAAGAGTCTTTATTTCAGAGAAATTTGGTAATAGTGTCAGGGACATGGGGCTTTGGTTGCTTCAGAGGTAGGACATAGGGTCACGTGGTCCCATTGAACCCATATATTTATGGACTTTGATAGGATGATACTAAGTGTAATGAAGGTAGATGTGAATCAGACATGGTGTCCAGTTCTTTTGAAACCCGGACGGATGAAAGACAGTCAAAGGGCTGGGATTGTAGCTCAGCGGTAGAGCGCTTGCCTCGCATGCATGGGGCCCTGGGTTTGATCCTCAGCACCACATACAAAACAGTAAAATAAAGACATTGTGTCCATCTACAACTAAACAAAAAATTTAAAAAAAAAGACAGTCAAAAATATGAACTGCAAAGACATAAGCCACATTTTAAGGTCAAGAAAGAAGCCAGAGTTATCATAATCTGGGAGACTTGAATGAGTCTGAAAGCAAAGAAGGTATCCAGAGGTGGGGAAAGGCATCTGAGGCAGAGGAAGTGGCACAAGCAGAGGCCCTGGACTTGAAGGTTTAGCAGGATCTTGAAGAAGAGCAATTGGTCTTAAAAGGGTGATGTTTCTTAAAATGTGCTCCCCTGGATGCTCGCACTCAGCATCACCTGGGACCACTGTCACAGGTTCATGTTCCTAGGCTATATCCCAGACCCTTCAAATCAGTATCTTTACATGTGGGCCCACGCATCTGCACTTCATTTATTTTATTAACAAAATATTGTACCTTAAAATTTAAAAATCTTGATAATTCAAAAGGACAAGAAAAAATATTCTAAAAATAAATTAAAATATCCCAAATTTCCATCACCTAGTAACAGTTAACATTTTGTTTTTTTATCATTCTGAATCTTTTCTTCATGTATTTTAAAATTTGTTATTATGTATTTCATATCTTATTATTATACTATGTTTAAATTTTTTTGATAGCATAAATAATTTCCTCTTTCATAGTAAATATTCATTTTTGGTAAATTAAGGAAATATTTTTATTTTTTAAATTTTTTTAATTTTTAATTTTTTGGCACTGGAGATTGACCTCAGGGGTACTCAACCACTGAGGCACATCCCCAGCCCTATTTTTTTGTGTTTTATGTAGAGACAGGGTCTCACTGAGTTGCTTAGCACCTCACCCTTCCTGAGGCTGGCTTTGAACTTGCGATTCTCCTGTCTCAGCCTCCTAAGTGCTGGGATTACAGGCTTGTGCCACTGCGTCTGGCTAGGGAAATATTTTTAGTGCTTTAACAGTTTATCATATATATCACATAGTTAATCACATTACTATTATATTATCTGATTTTTGTTTATAAATGATCCTATGAAAATTATCTTTGTGCATTTTACATTTTCTGTTTTTGAATTCAAGATGTTTTATAGAGAAAAGGATCCTAAATGTGGAGTTATGGGAGTAAAAGATGTGGCAACTGGGGGACTATTTTCTGTGACCAACGAAAGATTAAGAAATAAGAAAGTAAGCCGGACGCAATGGCACACGCCTGTAATCCCAGCACTTTGGGAGGCTGAGATAGGAGAATCATGAGTTCAAAGCCAGCCTCAGCAACGGCGAGGCGCTAAGCAACTCAGTGAGACCCTGTCTCTACATAAAACACAAAATAGGGCTGGGGATGTGGCTTAGTGGTTGAGTACCTTTGAGTTCAATCCCTGGTACAAAAAGAAGAAGAAGGAGAAGAAGAAGAAAAGGAGGAGGAGGAGGAGGAGGAGAAGGAGGAAGAGGAGGAGAAAGAAGAAGAAGAAAGTAAAGGCTAAGGAATAAGAAAGTAGCTGAACATAGTGGTTCAAGCCTATAATCCCAGTGACTTGGGAAACTGAGGCAGGAGGATTGCAAGTTTGAGGCCAGTCTCAGCAACTTAGCAAGACCCTTTCTTCAAATAAAAAATAGAAAGGTCAGAGGATGTAGCTCGGTAGTACAGCACTCCTGTTCAATTCCCATTGCCAAAAATAAATAAATAAGAAAGTGGCTATTTTTCCTAAATTCAATGTTTTTACTCTTAAAATATGAAATAATTTGATAGGTAAAAAATCATATCTAGTTGTTTTACTTTGAATTTTAAATGTTTTAAAATGAGTTTTAAATCTTTTCAAATTTTCCACTTTTTATAATTTCTATTTGACAAGTTACCTGTTCATGTCCTTTATTTGTCTAGGGGACACTTTGTGTTTTTAATTAGCAATTTGACTTAGCTATTTATATTAATCCTTCAATGCACTTTAATATTTTTTACAATTTGACATTTGACTTTTGTTTTTTGATATACTAGAAATTATGATTTTTTTTTTTTTGGTACCAGGGATTGAACTCAGGGGTACTTGACCACTAAGCCACATCCCCAGCCCTATGTATTTTATGTAGAGACTCTCACTGAGTTACTTAGTGCCTTGCCGTTGCTGAGGCTGGCTTTGAACTCACAATTCTCCTGTCTCAACCCCCAAAAGTGCTGGGATTACAAGTGTGCACCACCGCACCTGGCTCAGAAATTATGATTTTTAAGAAGTCAAATTTGTCTTTTCTCTATGAATACTTTCACCAGAAAACTGATTAAACAAAATTGCTAAGGCTGGTCTCAAACTTATGATCCTCCTGCCTCAACCTCCCCAGCCTCTGGGATTATAGGCACATGCCACCACGTTCAGCTATTCTTTGAATTTTTATACTTAACTTTTCTATTCAGTTGGTATATATTTCATTAAATGGTATGAGATAAGATTCTTTAGCCCCTCAAATAACTAATCAGTTGTTCCAGAGTAATTCACTGAATGTTTGTTCTTTTTTTCTCCTCTAGTGTTGGAAGTTTCATGTATCATATAATTCCTTTTTACCTTTGGGCTGGCATCAAATTGTTTTAATTTTTATAAGTCATATTATATTTTAGAACTTGAATATGGCCAGTCTCCCTCATAATTTTTCTTACTCCTTTTATTCTCCTAATTTTTGCCCATTTGTTTCTCTAATCATACATCATAACTATTTTGCATAATTTATCTTGTAATGGCAATGAGTGTATAAATTATTCAGGGGAAATTTGGCAGCCTTAACCTATTCAGTTTTTCTTTTAAGTCATGCATTATTATTATCTCAGAGGTTTCTTTGAAGGGTCCATACATTGTCACTACTGTGGGAAAAAGTTTATTTCTTATGTTTTCAAATTAGAGATCATGAGATATATATGAATAACAAATGTCATTTTCTCTTTAGCACTAATCCATGTTCTGGGATTATACTAAATACTCACCTAATTCAATATACAAAGCAACCTATGAAGAAAATACATTTGTTTTAGTTGTTGATGAACCTTTAGTTCATTCATTTACTTATATGTGGTGCTGAGGATTCAACCCAGTGCCTCAAACATGCTAGGCAAGCTCTCTATCACTGAGCCAAAACCCTAGCCCCTGAAGGAAATTTTTTTTTTTGGTACTGGGGATTAAACTCAGGGGCACTCAACCGCTGAGCCACATTTCCAGCCCTATTTTGTATTTTATTTAGAGACAGAGTCTCACTGAATTGCTTAGTGCCTCACCTTTGCTAAGGCTGACTTTGAACTGGCGATCCTCCTGCGTCAGCCTCCTGAGCCACTGGGATTACAGGTGTGCGCCACTGCAACCGGCTTGAAGAAAATATTTTTATCTTCACTTAACAATAAGGAAACTAAGGTTTAGAGAGTGAGATTTGCACCCAGGTCTGTCTGATGATGCCAGTGTCTGTGATCTCACCCACTTGACTGTAATGTGAAAGCTATTGCATTTTATGTGCTTATCTCACATCCAGAGCAACAGAATCTAGGATTTAGAGAATTACCGATTTCAACTCAATATTCTTCATTCCTAGTTGCAGTCTGATCAGTAAGCTCTCTGTTACCTTTTAAAAGACAGTGATCTTAGAAACAGACTCTCATACAGCTGTCAGTGGAATTGATTGAAGGAATATTAGAGCCAAGCACAGTGGTGCACACCTGTAATCTCAGCAGCTTGGGGAGGCTAAGGCAGGCAGGAGGATCGAAAATTAAAGGCCAGCCTCAGTAACTTAATGAGGCCCTAAGCAACATAGACTGTCTCAAAATAAAAAAATAAAAAGGCTGGAGATGTGACTCAGTGGTAAATTGCCCCTGGGTAAAATCTGTAGTACTCCTCCTCCAAAGAGAGAATATTAGAAGGGCTCTGTAAGCATTTTGCACACATGATTTTGTTTGTCACAAATGTTAGTATTTAAAAAATGCCCTCCCTTCACAGTTTCTTACATAAAATAAGTTGTTTTGTTTTTTTTTTTTTTTTTTTTTGGTACCATGGATTAAACTCAGGGGTACTTGACCACTGAGCCATATCCCTAGCCCCTGTTTTGTGTTTTATGTAGAGACAGGGTCTCACTGTGTTGCTTAGCACCTCACCGTTGCTGAGGCTGGCTTTGCGCTTGCAATTCTCCTGTCTCAGCCTCCCAAGTGCTGGGATTATAGGCGTGCGCCACCACACCAGGCTTAAAAGAACTTCTTGAAACCCACAGAGTCCTACTTAAGATTTTCATTAAAGAATCATGATAATAATATAACATCAATTCACCTATCTGAAATCAAAACAAGATAAAAAGGAGACGGGGGTATTTGCATCTCTGGAGGCAGCATCAGCATTTTATTTTATTTTTGGTATCAGGAATTGAACCCAGGGATGCTTTATCACTGAGCCACATCCCTGGCCTTTTTTTTTGTTGTTGTTGTTGTTTTAAATTTTGAGACAGGGTCTCACTAAATTGCTTAAGGCCTCACTAAGTTGCTAAGGCTGGCCTTGAACCTGTGATCCTCCTGTCTCAGCACCCCTATCTCCAGCCCCAGTCACTGAGATTATTATAGGTGCGTGCCATTGCACCAGGAGCACTAGCATTTTAAACCAGGGTAAACATTGGCCAGGGCGAATATATTAAAAGAAGGAAGCTGGGAATTAGATGTGGCCATGACAGGAAGTTATGAACTTACTGTTGTTAATGAGGAGCTACTGAAGATTCTAGAAGATGTGAATGACATGAGCTGATGTTTCTAGAAAGAGGAGCTTTGCAGCAGGGTGGAGAATAGGGTGAGTGAAGGCAGGAGATAAAGAAAGCAGTGGGAAGCCATTGCAACTGTCCAGGGAGAGAGGTTGCAGCCTAGGTTGGAGAAATTATCATGGGGGATGGAAAGGAAGGAAAGAAGGATATGAAAAACCTTTTCAAAGAAGAGCTGACAGGGCACAGTGGGCTGTGGAATATGAGGGTCATGATGATGTATCGTTAAACACAGGGCAGTTGTGGGGCAGTCCAGATACCTTCTCCATGTCATCCCAGTTGGTGATGATGCCGTGTTCAATGGGGTATTTGAGAGTCAGGATTCCTCGCTTGCTCTGAGCCTCGTCCCCTACATAGCTGTCTTTCTGGCCCATTCCCACCATTACACCCTGCAACACAAGACACAAGGAAAGAAAAGTGAAGCGGCTGAAGTCTTCACACAGGGATTCAGGCGTTGGACTGACTCTGAAGA